>PVHY01015507.1:0-35866 GCA_004024945.1 Uropsilus gracilis
CCTGTTGGCCTGAATGGCCTAAATAAGGAGGACTTTGAATGAAAAAAGTGTTAATAACAATTGGGAGAAATCATGACCTAAGATCTGCGGGTGATTTGGCCTTACATCCTTTTTCTATTCCATGAAGTGTAAAACATACTGAACCCTTTGGAGTCTGATTAAAATCAGAATTTTCTCTCTGAAAACACTGCCTGTTGGACTGAAAGGCCTAAATCAGCAGGAACTTGAATGATAAAAGGGTTAATAACAGGTGGGATAATTCATGACTTAAGATCTGTGAGTGATATGGACTTACATCATTTTCTACCCCAACAAATGTAAAACAAAAGTTCATCTATGATCATAAAAGTTCAGAGAAGTCACAGAATGATATATACTGCATCCTCTGGAGTCTGATTGAATTCAGGAGGTTTTTCCTGGAGAACAATGCCTGTTTTCCTGAATGGTCTAAATAAGGAGGAATTTGAATGAAAAAAGAGTTAATAAAAATGGGAGAATTCATGACTTAAGATCTGTGGGGATATGGACTTAAATATTTTCTATCCCATGAAGTGAAAAACAGAGAGAGATTTCATCTATAAACATCAACGTACAGGGAACTTCCATAAGATTTATACTGCACCCTTTGAAGTCTGATTCAATTCAGGAGGTTTCTCACTGAAAGCACTGCATGTTGGCCTTAAAGGCCTAAATCAGAAAGAATTTAAATGAAAAATGGTTAATAACAACTGGGACAAATCAAGATTTAAGATCTATGGGTGTTATGGACTATATCCTTTCCTACCCCATGAAGTGTAAAATAGAGAGAGATTTTATCTATAAACATCAACCTACAGGGAAGAACCATAAAGATATATACTGTACCCTTTGAGTATGATTGAATTCATGAGGTTTCTCACTGAAAGCACTGCCTGTTGGCTTGAAAGGCATACATCAGCAGGATTTGAATGAAAAAAGTGTTAATAATAAGTGGGTGAAATCATGACTTAAGATCTGTGGGTGCTATGTACTTATATCCTTTTCTACTCCATGAAGTGTAAAACATAGATTCCATATATGATCATCCTAGTACAGAGAAGTCCAGAAATACATATACTGCATCCTTTGGAGTCTGATTGAATTCAGGAGTTTTCTTGCTGAAAACACTGCCTGTTGGCCTGATAGTCCTAATGAAGCAGGAATTCGAATGACAAATTATTAAAAACAAGTTGGAGAAATCATGATTTAAGATCTGTTGGTGACATGGATGTATATCATTTTCTACTCCATGAAGTGTAAAACAGAGAGTGATTTCATCTATAAACATCAAAGTACAGGGAAGTTCCATAAATATATATACTGCACCCTTTGGAGTGTGATTGAATTCAAACGGTTTCTCGCTGAAAACGCTGCCTATTGGCATGAACGGCCTACATCAGCAGGAATTTGTCTGAAAAAAGGGTTAATAACAAGTGACTTAAATCTGTGGGTGTTATGTACTTATATCCTTTTTTACGCCATTAAGAGTAAAATAAGATTTCATCTATGATTATCAAAAAACAGAAAAGTCACAGAAAGATATATACTGCACCCTTTGTAGTGTGATTGAATTCAGGATGTTTCTCATTGAAGACACTGACTGTTGGCTTGATAGCCTTAAATTAGCAGGAATTTGAATGAAAAAATAGTTAATAACAAGTGGAGAAATCATGATTTATGTTCTGTGGGTGACATGGATATATCCTTTTCTACCTCATGTAGTGTAGTACATAGAGAGATTTCATGTATATTCATCAAAGTAAAGAGAAGTCACAGAAAGATATATACTGCACCTTTTGGATAATAATTGAATTCAACAGGATTCTCCATGAAAACAATTCCAGTTGGCCTGAAAAGCCTAAATCAGCAGGAATTTGAATGAAAAAAGGGTTAATAACAAGTGGGAGAAATCATGACTTAAGATCTGTGGGTGATATGGACTTATATCCTTTTCTACCCCATGAAGTGTAAAACATGGAGGGATTTCATCTATAATCATCAAAGTACAGAGAAGTCAAGAAAGATATATACTGCACCCTTTGGAGTGTGAATGAATTCAGGAGGTGTCTCGCTGAACAAACTGCCTGTTGGCCTGAAAGGCCTAAGACAGCAGGAATTCGAATGAAAAAAGCGTTAATAAAAAGTGGGTGAAATCACGACTTAAGATCTGTTGTATTATGAACTTATATCCTTTCTACCCCTGAGGTGTAAAACATAGAGAGATTTCATGTATGATCATCAAAGAACAGAGAAGTCACCGAAATATACATACGGCACCCTTTGAAATGTAATTGAATTCAGGAGGTTTCTTGCTGAAAACACTGCCTTTTGCCTCAAAGGCCTAAAGCAGCAGGAATTTCCATGAAAAAAGAGTTAATAACAAGGGATAATTCATGACTTAACATCTCTGGATATGAACTATATCCTTTTGTACCCCATAAACTGTAAAACATAGAGAGATTTCATCTATAGTCATCAACGTATAGGGAAGTTGCATTAAGATATATACTGCACCTTTTGGAGTGAGATTGAATTCAGGAGGTTTCTCGATTTAAACACTTCCTGTTAGTGTGAAAGGCCTAAATTAGCAGGAAATTGAATGAAATAAGTGTTAATAACAAGTGGGAGAAATCATGACTTAAGATATGTGAGTGATATGGACTTATATCCTTTCCTCACCACGAAGTGTAAAACATAGAGAGATTTCATCTATAAACATCAACGTACAGAAAAGTCACAGATAGATATATACTGCATCTTTTGGAGTCTGATTGAATTCGGAAGGTTTCTCTCTGAAAACACAGTCTGTAGGCCTCAAAGGCCTAAATCAGCAGGAATTTAAATGAAAAAAGGGTTAATAACAGGTGAGAGAATTTATGACTTAAGACCTGTGGGTGATATGGACTTACATCTTTTTCTAACCCATGAAGTGTAAAACATAGATTTCATCTATGATCATCAAAGTACAGACAAGTCACAGAAAGATATATACTGCAACCTTTGGAGTCTGATTGATTCAGGAGGCGTCACGCTGAAAACACTGCCTTTTGGCCTGAAAGGCCTGAATAAGCCGGAATTTGAATGAAAAAAATGGTTAATAACAAGTGGCAGAAATCATGACTGTTTAACTATGGGTGGTATGGAGTTCTATCCTTTTCGAACACAGGTAGTTAATACATAGAGAGTTTTCATGTAATATCATCGAAGTACAGAGAAGGCACAGAAAGTTATATACTGCAACCTTTGAGTGTGACTGAATTGATGTGGTTTCTCCCTGAAAACACTACCTGTTGGCCTAAAAGGCATAAATCAGCAGGAATTTGAATGAAAAAAGGGTTAATAACAACTGGGAGAAAACATGACTTAATATCTGTGAGTGATATGGACTTATATCCTTTTCTAACACAGGTAGTGTAATACATAGAGAGATTTCATCTATGATCATCAAAGTGCAGAGAAATCACAGAAAAATATATACTGCAAATTTGGATGTGACTGAATTCATAAGGTTTCTTGCTGAAAACACTGCCTGTTGGCCTGAAAGGCATAAATCGGCAGAAATTTGTATGAAAAAAGGGTTATAACAAGAAGGAAAAATCATGACTAAGATCTGCGTGATATGGACATACATCATTAATACACCATTAGTGTAAAACATAGAGAGTTTTCATCTATGACTATCAAAGTAAAGAGAAGTCACAGAAAGATATATAATACCATCTTAGGGTCTGATTGAATTCAGGAGTTTTCTGACTGGAAACACTGCCTGTTGCCCTGAAAGGACTGAATAAACAGGATTTTGATGAAAAAAGGGTTAATAACAAGTGGGATAAATCATGACATAAGATCTGTGGGTGATATGGACTTATATACTTTTCTATCCCATGAATTGTAAAACAGAGAGATATTACATCTATGATCTCAAATTATAGAGAAGTAACAGAAACATACGTACTGAATCCTTGGAGTCTAATTGAATTCAGGTGCTTTATTCCTGAAAACACTTCCAGTTGGCTTCAAAGGCCTAAATCAGAAGGCATTTGAAAGAAAAAAGGGTTAATAACAAGTGGTAGAAATCATGACTTAAGGTCTGTGGGTCATATGGACTTATACAGTTTCTACCCCATGAAGTGAAAAACAGAGAGAGATTACATCTATAAGCATCAACCTACAGGGAAGGTCCATAAAGTTATATATTGCACCCTTTGGAGTCTGATTGAATTCAGGAGATTTCTCACTCAAAGCACTGCGTGCTGGCTTGAAAGGCCTAAATCAGCAGGAATGAATGAAAAAAGTGTTAATAACAAGTGGCAGAAATCATGACTTAAGATCTGTGGGTGCTATGGACTTATATCCTTTTCTACCCCATGAAGTGTAAAACATAGATTTCATCTATGATCATCTAGTACAGAGAAGTCACAGAAAGATATATACTGCATACTTTGTAGTCCGACTGAATTCAGGAGGTTTCTCTGAAGACGCTGCCCATTTGCTTTAAAGGCCTAAATCAGCAGCAATTTGAAAGAAAAAAGGGATAATAACAAGTGGGAGAAATCATGACTTAAGATTTATGGGTGATATGAACTTATATCCTTTTCTACTCCATGAAGCGTAAACCATAGAGAGATTTCATCTATGATCATCAAAGTACAGAGAAGTCCCAGAAAGATATATATAATGCAATCTTAGGAATCTGATTGAATTCAGGCATTTCCTCCATGAAAACACTGCCTTATGGCATGAAAGGCCTATATCAGCAGGAATTAGAATGAAAAATAGGTTAATAACAAGTCGAGAAATCATGACTTATGATCTGTGGTTGCTATGGAGTTATACACATTTCTACTCAATGAAGTGTAAAACATAGAGAGATTTCATCTATAAACATCAACGTACAGGGATTTTCCATAAAGATATATACTGCATTATTTGGAGTGATTGAATCAGAAGGTTTCTCCCTGAGAACACGGCCTTTGGCCTGAAAGGCCTAAATCAGCAGGAATTTGAATGAAAAAAGGGTTAATATCAAGGGGGAGAAATCATGATTTTAGATATGTGGGTGATGTGCTCTTATATCCTTTTCTAAACCATGAATTGTAAAACATATATTTCATCCATGATCATCAAAGTACAGAGAAGTCACAGAAAGATATATACAGCAATTTTTGGAGTGTGACTGAATTCAGGAGGTTTCTATTGAAAACCTCCTATCGGCATGAAAGGACTAAAGAGCAGGAATATGAATGAAAAAAGGGTTACTAACAAGTGGGATAAATCATGCCTTTGGAACTCTGAGTGATATGGACTTATATCCTTTTCTAGCCCAGGAAATGTAAAACAGAGATTTCATCTATGATCATCAAAGTACAGACAAGTCACAGAAATATATGTACTGCTCCATTTGGAGTCTGATATATTCAGGAGGTTTCTCTCTGACAACACTGCCTATTGGCCTGAAAGGCCTAAAACAGCAGGAATTTGAATGAAAAAATCATTGATAACAAGTAGGAGAAATAATGAAGTAAGTTCTTTGGATTATATGGACTACATCGCTTTTTACCCCATAAGTGAAAAACATAGAGAGATATCATCTATGATCTTCAAATACAGAGCATTCGCAGAAGGATATATACTGCAATGTTTGGAGTCTGATTGAATTCAGGAGGTTTCTCTCTGAAAACAATGCCTGTTGGTCTTTAAGGCCTAAATAAGCATGAATTTGAATGAAAAAAAATAGTTAATAACAAAGGGAAGAAATCATGACTTAAGATCTGTGGGTGATATGGACTTATCACCATTTCTACGCCATGAAGTGTAAAATATAGAGAGATTTCATCTATGATATTCAAAGTACAGAGAAGTCACTGAGAGGTATGTACTGCACCCTTTGGAGTCAAATTTAATTCAGGAGGTTTCTCCCTTAAAACACTTCCAGTTGGCCTGAAAGGCCTAAATCTGCAGGAATTTGAATGAAAAAATGGTTAATAACAAGTAGGAGAAATCATGACTTAAGGTCTGTGGATGATATGGACTATATCCTTTTGTACCCGATAAATTGTAAAACATAGAGAGATTTCATCTGTGATCATCAAATACAGAGAAGTCACAGAAAGATATATACTGCCCCGTTTGGAGTCTGATTGAATTCAGAAGTTTTCTCCCCGTTAACTTTGTCTTATTGCCTGAAAGGCTTAATAAAGAGGAATTTGATTCAATAAAGCATTAATAACAACTGGGAGAAATCATGAGTTAAGATCTGTGGGTGATATGCAGTTACATCCTTGTTTACTCCATGAAGTGAAAATCATAGAGTGATTTTAATATGATCATCAAAGTAAAGAGAAGTCGCAGGAAGATATCTACGGCACCCTTTGGAATTGGATGAATTCAAATGGTTTCTTGCTGAAAAAACTGCCTGTTGGCCTGAAATGCCTAAATCAGCAGGAATTTGAATGAAAAAAGGATTAATAACAATGGGAGAAATCATGACTTAAGATCTGAGGGTGATATGGACTTATATCCTTTTCTACTCCATGAAGTGTAAAACATAGATTTCATCTATGATCATCAATAAAGATAATTCACAGAAAGATATATGCTACACCCTTTGGAGTCTAATTGATTTCAGGAGGTTTCTGAGTGAAAACATTTCCAATTGGCATGAAAAGCCTAAAATACCAGGAATTTGAATGAAAAAGGGATAAAACAAATGCGAGAAATCATGACTTAAGATATGTGGGTGACATGGACTTATGTCCTTTTCTACACGATGAAGTGTAAAACATAGAGTTTTCAACCATGATCATCAAGAACAGGGAAGTCACAGAAAGATATATAATGCACCGTTTGAAGTCTGAATGAATTCAGGAGGTTTCTCAATGAAAACAATGTCTGTTGGACTGAAAGTCCTAAATCAGCAGGAATTTTAATGAAAAAAGGGTTAATAACAAGTGGGAGAAATCATGACTAAAGATCTGTGGGTGATATGGAATAATATCCTTCTCTACTCCATGTAGTGTAAAACAGAGAGATTTCATCTATGATCATCAAAGTACAGTGAAGTCACAGAAAGATATATACTGCAGAATTAGAGTCTGATTGAATTCAAGAGGTTTCTTGCTGAGAACACTGCCTGTTGGCCTGAAAGGCCTCAATCAGCAGGAATTTGAATGTAAAAAGTGTTCATAACAAGTGTGAGAAATCATGCCTTAAGATCAGTGGGTGCTATGGACATATATCTTTTTCTACCACAAGTAGAGTAAAACATATAGAGATTCATCTATGATCATCAAAGTAAAGATAAGTCACTGAAGAGATTTCTCATTGAAAACTCTGCCTTTTGGCCTGTCAGTCCTAATTCACCAGGAATTTGAATGTTTTTTTGAGACTAGGTGTTGCTATTTTTGCTATGGAACCGCAGGCTCTCGTTGCCCGGGGTACCACAGACTCAACCAATCCCCAGACTCAAGCATCCCAGGTAGCTGGGATGACAGGTGTGCGTCACCGCACCCAACTATTTTCTTGGAACTAGGTCTCGCTGCGGTCCCAGGTGGGACTCGAACCGCGATCCCTAGCCCCGGCCGCTTCATAGGCTGAAGCTTACAAGTACGCTCCATCGTGCCCAGCTCACCAGGAATTTGAATGAAAAAATTGTTAAAAACAAGTGGGAGAAATCATGACTTCAGATCTTTGGTGATATGGACTTATAATCTATTCTACTCCATAAAGTGTAAAACATAGAGAGATTTCATCTGTGATCATCAAAGTACAGAGAAGTGACAGAAAATTATATACTGCACCCTTTGTAGTCTGATTGAATTCAGGAGGTTTCTCCCTGAAAACACCACCTTTTAGCCTGAAAGGTGTAAATCAGTAGGAATTTGAATGAAAAAAGTTTTAATGGCAAGTGGAAGAAATAATGAGTTAAGATCAGATGGTGATATACACATATATATTTTTCTATCCATGAAGTGTAAAACATAGATAGAGAAATATCATCTACAAACATCAACGTACAGGGAAGTTCCATAAAGGTATATACTGCACCCTTTGGAGTGTGATTGAATTCAGAAGGTTTCTTGTGGAAAACACAGCCTGTTGTCCTGAAAGAACTAAATCAGTAGGAATTTGTGTGAAAAAAGGGTTAATAACAAGTGGGAGAAATCATGACTTATGATCTGTGGGCGATATGGACATATATCCTTTTCAACCCCATGAAGTGTAAAACAGAGATAGATTTCATCTATGATCAACAAATTATATAGATCACAGAAAGATATATACTGAACCCTTTGGTGTCTGATTGAATTCAGGAGGTTTCTCTCTGAAAACACTGCCTGTTGGACTGAAAGCTATAAATCGGTAGGAATTTCAATGAAAAAAGAGTTAATAACAAGTGGGACAAATCATGTCTAAGATTTGTGAGTGATATGGACTTATATCCTTTTCTTACCCATGAAGTTTAAAATAGAGAGAGATTTCCTCTATAATCTTCAAAATACAGTAGTCACATAAAGACATATACTGCACCCTTTGTAGTCTGATTGAATTAAGGAGGTTTCTCTCTGAAAACAAAGCCTGTTGGACTGAAAAACGTAACAGCAGGAATTTGAATGAAAAAATGGTGAATAACATGTGGGAGAAATCATGACTTAAGATCTGTGGGTGACATTGACTTATATCCTTTTCTACACCATGACGTGTAAAACATAGATTTCATCTATGATCATCAAGGTAAAGAGAAGTCACAAAAATATATATAATGCAATCTTAGTAGTCTGATTGAATTCACGAGTTTCTGACTGAAAACACTGCCTTATGGTCTGAAAGGCATAAATCCTCAGGAATTTGAATGAAAAAAGTGTTAATAAAAGTGGGAGAAATCATGACTTAATATCTGTGCGTGATATGAACTTATATCCTTCCCTACACCATGAAGTGTAAAACATAGAGAGATTTCATCTATGATCATCAAAGCACAGAGAAGTCACGGAAAGATATATACTGCAATTTGTCGTCTGATAGAATTCAGGCGTTTCTCATTGAAGACAGTACCTGTTATCCTAAAAGGCATAAATAAACAAGAATTTGAATGAAAAAAGGGTTAATAACAAGTGGGTGAAATCATGACTGAAGAACTGTTGGTGATATGGACTTATATCCTTTTCTACCCAATGAAGTGTAAAGCATAGATTTCATCTATGATCATCAAAATACAGAGAAGTCACAGAAAGATATTTACTGCACCCTTTGTAGTCTGATTGAATTCAGGTGGTTTCTCATTGAAGACACTCCCTGTTGTTTGAAAGGCCTTAATAAGCCGGATTTGAATGTAAAAAGGGTTTTAACAAGTGGGAGAAATCATGACTTACGATCTGTGGGTGATATGGATTTATATCGTTTTGTAATCTATGAAGTGTAAAACAGAGAGATATTTCATTTACAAATATCAAGGTAAGCGAAGATCAATAAAAGTACATACTGCACCCTTTGGAGTGTTATTGAATTCAGAAGGCTCCTGGCTGAAAACACAGCCTGCTGCCCTAAAGGCCTAAATCAGCAGGAATTTGAATGAAAAAAAGGTTAATAACAAGTGGGAGAAATCATGACTTAAGATCTGTGGGCGAATTGAACTTATATCCTTTTCTACCCCATGAAGTGTAAAACATAGAGAGATTTCATCTATGATCATCAAAGTACAGAGAAAAACAAAAAGATATTTACTGCACCCTTTGAAGTCTGATTGAATTCAGGAGGTTTCTCACTGAAGACACTGCCCATTAGCCTGAATGGTCTAAATCAGCAGGAATTTGAAAGAAAAAAGGGTTAATAACAGGTGGGAGAAATCATGACATAAGATCTGTGGGTGATATGAAGTTGTATCCTTTTCTAGTCCAGGAAGTTATATCCTTTTCTAGTTATATACTGTTCTAGTTTCTCTCTAAACCATAGAGAGTTTTCATCTATGATCATCAACGTAAAGAGATATCGCAGAAAGATTTATATAGCAATCTAGGAATCTGATTGAATTCAGGAGTTTTCTCCATGAAAACTTTGCCTTATGGCATAAAAGGCCTACATCAGCAGGAATTTGAATGAACAATTTTAATATCAAGTCGAGAAATTATGACTTATGATCTGTGGATGCTATGGACTTATACTCTTTTCCTCTCCATGAGTGTAAAACATAGAGAGATTTCATCTATAAACATCAACGTACAGGGATGTTCCGTAAAGATATATACTGCAACCTTTGGAGTGTTACGAATTCAGAAGGTTTCTCCCTGAAAAAATGCCTTTGACCTGAAAGGCCTAAATCAGCAGGAATTTGAATGAAAATGGGTTAATAACAAGTGAGAGAAATCATGACTTAAGATCTGTGGGTGATATGGATTTATAACCCCTCTAACCCATTAAGTGCAAAACGTAGATTTCATCTATGATCATCAAAGTACAGAGAATTCACAGAAAGATATACATACTGCATGCGCTGAATCTCATGGAATTCAAGAGTTTTCTCACTGAAAACACTGCCTGTTGTATTGAAAGACCTAAATCAGAAGGAATTTGATTGAAAAAAGTGTTAATGAAAAGTGAGAGAAACCATGTCTTAATATCTGTGGGTAATATGGACTTAATTCCTTTTGTACACCATGGAGTATAAAACATAGATTTCATCTATTATCATCAAAGTACAGAGAAGTCACAGAATGATATATATTGCACCCTTTGGGGTTTAATTGAAAACAGTACATTTCTCCCTGAAAACACTTCCAGTTGGCCTTAAAATCCTAAATATGCAGGAAGTTGGATGAAAAAAAAGTTTAATATCAAGTGTGAGAAAGCATAACTTAAGATCAGTGGGTGATATGGACATAGAACCTTTTCTACCCCATGAAATGAAAAACAGAGAGTTCATCTATAAACATCAACTTACAGGGAAGTTCCATAAAGGCACATACAGCACCCTTTGGAGTGTGATTGAATTCAGAAGGTTTCTCACTGAAAACACAGCCCTTGGCCTGAAAGTCCTAAATCAGCAGGAACTTGAATGAAAAAAATGGTAATAAAAGTGGGAGAACTCATGACTTAAGATCTGTGAGTGATATGACCTTATATCCTTTTCTACCACATGAAATGTAAAACATACATTTCATCTATGATCATCAAAGTACAGAGAAGTCACAGAAAAATATATACTGCAATCTTAGGAGCCTGATGGAATTCAGGAGTTCTCTCTGTAAACACTGCGTTATAGCATGAAAGGTTTAATCAGCAGGAATTTGAATGAAAAAAATGGTTAATAACAATTTGGAGAAATCATGACTTAAGATCTGTGGGTGGGTGCTATGGAATTATATCGTTTTCTACAACAAGAAGTGTAAAACATGGAGAGATTTCATCTATACACATTAACGTACAGGGAGGTCGATAAAGATATATACTGCACCCTTTGGAATGTAATTGAATTCAAACAGTATCTTGCTGAAAACACTGCTCTTGACCTAAAAGGTCTAATTCAGTAGGAAATTGAATGAAAAAATGGTTAATAACAAGTGGGAGAAATCAAGACTTAAGATGTGGGTGATATGGACTTATATCCTTTTCTAAACCATGAATGTAAAACATAGATTTCATCTATGATCATCAAAGTACAGAGCGGTCACAGCAAGATATATACTGCACCCTTTGTAGTCTGATTGAATTCAGGAAGTTTCTCACTGAAGACACTGCCCCTTGGCCTGAAAGGCCTAAATCAGCAGGAATATGAATGAAAAAGAGTTAATAACAGGTGGGAGAAATCATCACTAAAGATCTGTGGGTCATATGGACTTATATCCATTTCTACCCCATAAAGTGTAAAACAGAGAGAGATTTCATCTATGATCATCAAAGTATAGAGAAGTCACAGAAAGATATATACCTAACCTTTTGGAGTCTAATTGAATTCAGGAGGTTTCTGCCTGAAAACTTTTCCAGTTTGCCTGAAAAGCCTAAAATACCAGGAATCTGAATGAAAAAGGGTTAATAACAAATGCAAGAAATCATGACTTAAGATTCGTGGGTGATATGGATTTATATCATTTTATACCCCATCAAGTGTAAATCAGAGAGAGATTTCATCTATAAACATCAATGTACAGGGAAGTTCCTTAAGGGTATAAAAGCACCCTTTGGAGTGTGATTGAATTCAGGAGGTTTCTCCCTGAAAGCAATGCCTGTTACTCTGAAAGGCCTTAATCAGCAGGTATTTGAATGAAATAAGGGTTAATAACAAGTGGGAGAATTCATGACTTAAGAACTGTGGGTAATATGGACTTATAACCTTTTCTACCACATGAAGTGTAAAACGAGATTTCATCTATGATCATCAAAGTACAGAGAAGTCACAGAAAGATATACTGCACACATTGTAGTCTGATTGAATTCAGGGAGTTTCTCGTTGAAAACTGAGCCTGTTGGCCTGAAAGGCCTAAAATAGGAATTTGAATGCAAAAATAGAGGTTACAGGAAGTTATATACTGCACCCTTTTTATTCTGACTGAATTCAGTAGGTTTCTCCATGAAAACAGTGCAGGGTGCCCTGAAAATCCTAAAGCAGCAGGAATTTGTATAAAAAAATTGTTAATAACAAGTGGGAGAAATCATGAGAAGATCTGTAGGTATGATGGACTTAATTTCTTTTCTACCCCATGAAATGAAAAAGAGAAAGATTTCATCTATAAACATCAATGTAGAAGGAAGTTGCATTAAGATACATACTGCACCCTTTGGAGTGTGACTGAATTCAGGAGGTTTCTTGAAAGCTCTGGCTGTTGCTCTGAAAGGACTAAATCATCCGGAATTTGAATGAAAGAAGGCATAATAACAAGTGGGAGAAATCATGACATAATATCTGTAGGTATCATGGACTTATATGCTTTTCTACCCCATGAAGTTTAAAACATACAGAGATTTCATCTATGATCCTCAAAGTACAGAGAAGTCACAGAAGGATATATACTGCACCCTTTGGAGTCTGAATGAATTCGGGAGGTTTCTCCCTGAAAACACTGCTATTGGCGTGAAATGGCTAAATCAGCAGGAATTTGAATGAAAAAAAGTTAATAACAAGTGGGAGAAATCATGACTTAAGATCTGTGGTTGATATGGACTTATTTCCTTGTCTACCCCATGACGTGAAAAACAAAGAGAGATTTCATCCATAAACATCAACGTTACAGGAACTTTACATAAAGATATATACTGTATCCTGTGGATTCTGATGAATTCAGGAGGTTTCACGCTGAAAACAATGCCTGTTGGTCTCAAAGGCCTAAATCAGCAGGAATTTGAGTGAAAAGATTGTTAATAACAAAGGGGAGAATTCATGACTTAAGATCTGTGGGTGATATGGACTTATTACCTGTTCTACGCCATGAAGTGTAAAACATAGAGAGATTTCATCTATGATCATCAATACAGAGAAGTCACGGAAAGGTATATACTGCACCCTTTGGAGTCAAATGGAATTCATGAGGTTTCTCCCTGAAAAAAATTCCAGTTGACCTGAAAGGCCTAAATCAGCAGGAATTTGAATGAAAAAAATGGTTAATAACAAGAGAGAAATCATGACTTAAGATGTGGGTGATATGGACTTATATCTTTTTCTAACTCATGAAGTGCAAAGCAAAGAGAGATTTCAACTATAAACATCAATGTACAGGGAAGGTCCATAAAGATATATACTGTACCATATGGAGTGTGATTGAATTCAGGAGGTTTCTCCCTGAAAGCACTGCCTGTTGGCTTGAAAGGCCTTCATCAGCAGGAACTTGAATGAAAACAGGGTTAAACAAGTGGGATAAATCATGACTTAAGAACTGTGTATGATACGGACTTATATTCTTTTCTACCCCATGAAGTGTAAAACATAGATTTCATCAATGATCATCAAATTACAGCGAAGTCACAGAAAGATATATACTGCACACTTTGTAGTCTGATTGAATTCAGGAGGTTTCTCACTGAAGACACTGTCTGTTGGCCTGAAAGGCCTAAATCATCAGGAATTTGAATGAAAAAAGGGTTAGTAACAAGTAGGAGAAATCATGACTTAAGGTCTGTGGATGATATGCACTTATATCCTTTTCTACCCCATAAAGTGTAAAACATAGAGATTTCATCTATCATCATCAAATACAGAGAAGTCACAGTAAGACACATACTGCAACTTTTGGAGTCTGATTGAATTCAGGAGGTTTCTTGCTGAAAACACTGCCTGTTGGCCTGAAAGGCCTAAATCAGCAGGAATTTGAATGAAAAAAGGTTTAATAACAATTGGGAGAAGTCATTGACACAGAGTAAAAAGAAGACTTTCTGACTTTAACTTTTACTGTTTACAACTATCTGCCTGCTTCTCTCTACAAAGCAGGCTACACACTCTTCACTAGCATTTTCACTGATCACCTTTACCATTGATATGCATACATAAGCTACCAGATTCTGTCTGCTTTCTTTCCTTCTTTCAGACCTAAAAAGAAAATCTTTAAAACACAGTTTAAACTTTCCACTCATGGGTTCTTACCACCATCCCCAGCCTTCTCAACCAAAACACCAAACCAATGCAAGACTATCAGTGAGGACTAAGACTAATTTATTTCTAATAAACTGATTTTCTAATTACTACAAAAGAAAACATGTAAGACTCAGATTACTTTAACATTGTCCGAAACCTTTGTCAGCATTGTCCAATGACCTTTTCCTAGATTGCCCAAATATCCTCAGTCTCTCAGTCCTGATCATCTCACCAATGTCCAGACAGAGTCCATCTCCAGATGCTTGAAGACATGTTCCTTTGATTGTTCCTCCTTGTCTTCCACGCTGTCTTCATCTTGAAACTTTCAGGTAGAAGGAACTCCATGGTGACGAAACAGCAAAGTTCCCGTTCTTCTCAGGCCTACCTTTTGCACGGCCTCTTTCAGACACAAATCAAACTCAGCCAAACAAACACCCACATGGAGTTCAAATCTGCAAACTCCTTAAATGTATTCAACATACATGCTGCCAGGCTGGGTCAGCCAAGAGTTGCAGGCCCCCGGTGGCCACATGGTCAAGCTCACTTGGATCACATCTTTACTAGATGGCCGATTCCCATCTCTCCTCCACTGAACATCTCTCTATCCAGTCTCCATATTCGAATCTCCAATCTGAATCGCATCCTGAATCGAATCCTTCTCTTTGTTTGCACACTCTTTACATACCCTCATTTCCCGCCTTCCAGGAATCCTGATTCACCTTACCATTTCACTTCTTTCTCCCCCTGCATCTACCTGAAGGGATATTCCAGCTAAGGACATTCTCCCATTTTTGCATACCTGTCCTTGAAATCTGCAATCATTAAAAGGAGACATGGGGGGGCATACCCTATCATCATGACTTAAGATCTGTGGGTGATATGGACTTATAAACTTTTCTACCCCATGAAGTGTAAAACATAGAGTGATTTCATCTATGATCATCAAAGTATAGAGAAGTCACAGAAAGATATATACTGCACCCTTTGGAATGTGACTGAATTCAGGAGCTTTATCGCTTTAAACACTGCCTTTTGGCCTGAAAGGCCAAATTCAGCAGGAACTTGAATGAAAAAAGGATTAATAACATGTGGGAGAAATCATGACTTAAGATCTGTTGTATTATGGACTTATATCCTTTTCTGCCCCATGAGGTATAAAACAGAGAGATTTCACGTATGATCATCAAAGTACAGAGAAGTAAAGAAATATATATATATACAGCACCCTTTATGTCTGATTGATCAGGAGGCTTCTCACTGAAAACACTGCCTTTTGGCCTGAAAAGCCTAAATCAGCAGAAATTTGAATGAAAAAAGGTTAATAACAAGTGGGGGAATTCATGACTTAAGAACTGTGGGTGATATGGTCTTATATCCTTTTCTACTCCATGAAGTGTAAAACATAGAGAGATTTCATCATGATCATCAAAGTAAAGAAAAGTCACAGAAAGATATATACTGCACCCTATGGAGACTGAATGAATTCCGGAGGTTTGTCACTGAAAACACTGCCAGGTGGCCTAAAAGTTCTAATCAGTAGGAATTTGAATGAAAAAAGTGTTCATAACAAGTGGGAGAAATCAAGACTTAAGATCCATGGGTGATATGGACTTATATCATTTTCTACCCCATGAATTGTAAAACATAGATTTCATCTATGATTATAAAAGTACAGAGAAGTCACAGATTGATATATACTGCAACCTTTGTAGTCTGAATGAATTCAGGAGGTTTCTCACCGAAGACACTGCCCATTGACCTGAAAGGCTTAAATCAGCAGGTATTTGAAAGAAAAATGGGTTAATAACAAGTGGGAGAAATCATGACATAATATCTGTGGGTGATATGGAGTTTTATCTTTTTCTACTCCAGGAAGTGTAAACCATAGAGAGATTTTATCTATGATCATCAAAGTAAAGAGTAATCACATAAAGATATATAATGCAATCTTAGGGTTTGAATGAATTCACGAGTTTTCCGAATGAAAGCACTGCCTAATGACCTGAAATGCATAAATCCGCAAGAATTTGAATGAAAAAAAAGGGTTAATAACAAGTGGGAGAAATCATGACTATATATCTCTGGGTGATATGAACTTATATCCTTCACTACACCATGAAGTGTAAAACGTAGTGAGATTTCATCTATATCATCAAATTACAGAGTAGTTACAGAAAGATATATACTGCACAATTTGTAGTCTGATTGAATTCAGGAGGTTTCTCAAGGAAGACAGTACCTGTTAGCTTGAATGGCCTAAATAAGCAGGAATTTGAATGAAAAAAGTGTTAATAACAATTGGGTGAAATCATGACTTAAGAACTGTGGATGATATAGACTTATGATTTTTTCTACCCCATGAAGTATAAAACATAGATTTCATCTATGATCATCAAAATACAGAGAAGTCACAGAAAGATATATACTGCACCCTTTGTTGTCTGATTGATCTGGTGGTTTCTCATTGAAGACACCACCTGTTGTTTGAAAGGCCTAAATCAGCAGGAATTTGAATGAAAAATGGGTTTTGACAAGTGGGAGAAATCATGACTTAAGATCTGTGGGTGATGGACTTATATCTGTTTGTACTCCATGAAGTGTAAAACATATTGAGATTTCATCTATAAACAGCAATTAAGGGAAGATCAATTAAGATATATACTGGTTTTTTAGAGTGTTATTGAATTCAGAAGTTTCTGGCTGAAACACTGCCTGCTGGACTGAAAGGCCTTATCAGCAGGAATTGGAATGAAAAAATTGAAATAACAAGTAGGAGAAATCATAACTTAAGATCTGTGGGTGATATGGACTTATATTCTATTCTAAACCATGAAGTGCAAAACATAGATTTCATCTATGATCATCAAAGTACAGAGAAGTCACAGAGAGATACATACTGCACCCTTTGGAGAAATTGAATTCATGAGGTTTCTCCCTGAAAACACTTCCAGTTGGCTTCAAAGGCCTAAATCAGCAGGAATTCGAAGGAAAAAAGTGTTAATAACAAGTGGGAGAAATCATGACTTAAGATATGTGGGAGATATGGACTTATATCCTTTTCTAACCCATGAAGTATAAAATGGAGAGAGATATCATTTATGAACTTCAAATTATAAAGAAGTCACAGAAAGGTATATATTGCAACCATTGGAGTCTAAATGAATCCAGGAGGTTTTTCCCTGAAAACACTTCCAGTTGACTTGAAAGGCCTACAGGATCAGGAATTTGAATTAACAAAGGGTTAATAACAAGTGGGAGAAATCATGAGATAAGATCTGTAGGTTATATGGACTTATATATTTTCTACCCCATGAAGTGAAAACCAGAGAGAGATTTTATCTATAAACATCAACGCACAGGGAAGTTCCATAAAGATATACACTGCACCCTCTGAATCTGATGGAATTTAGGAGGTTTCTCACCTAAAGCACTACCCGTTGGCCTTAAAGGCCGAAACCAGCAGGAATTTGAATGAAAAAAGCATTAATAGCAAGTGGGAGAAATCAAGATTTAAGATCTCGTGGTGTTATGGACCTATATCCTTTTCTACCCCCATGAAGTGTAAAACATAGTTTTCATCTATGATCATCAAATTACAGAGAAGTCACAGAAAGATATATACTGCACCTTTTGGATTCTGATTGAATTCAGGAGGTTTCTCGCTGATAATACTGCCTGTTGGAGTGACAGGCCTAAATCAGCGGGAATTTAATGAAATTAGGGATAATATCAACCTGGAGAAATCATGACTTAAGATCTGTGGGTGATATGGATTATATCCTTTTCTACCCCATAAAGTGTAAAACATAGAGAGATATCATCTATGGTCATTAAAAGAGAGGTCACAGAAATATATATAATGCAATCTTAGGAGTCTGATTGATTTCAGGTGTTTTCTCCTTGAAAACACTGCCTTATTGCCTGAAAGGCCTAAATAAGAGGAATTTGAATGAAAAAAGTGTTAATAAAAAGAGGTCATATCATGACTAAGATCTTTGGGTGACATGGACTTACATTATTTTCTACCCTATGAAGTGTAAATCATAGAGAGATTTCATCTATGATCATCAAAGTAAAGAGAAGTCACAGAAAGACATATATTGCAATCTTAGAGTCTGTTTGAATTCAGGAGTTTTATGACTGAAAACACTGCCTTATGGCCTGAAACCCTAAATCAGCAGGAATTTAAATGAAAAAAGAGTTAATAACAAGTGGGAGAAATCATGACTAAAGATCTGTGGGTGATATGTAAATATATCCTTTTCTACTCCATGAAGAGTAAAACATAGAGAGATTTCATCTGTAATCATCAAAACACAGAGAAGTCACAGAAAGATATACACTGAATTCTATGGATTCTGATTGAATTCAGGAGGTCTTGCAGAGAACACTGCCTGTTGTCCTGAAAGGCATAAATCAGCAGGAATTTGAATGAAAAAAGGTTTAATAACAGGTCAGACAAATCATGACTAAGATCTGTGGGTTTATATGGTTTGTATCCTTTTCTACCGAATGAAGTGTAAAACATAGAGATTTCATCTATGATCATCTAGTACAGAGAAGTCACTGAAAGATATATAATGCAATCTTAGGAGTCTGATTGAATTCAGGTGTTTTCTGCCTAAAAACACTGCCTTATGGCCTGGAAGGGATAAATCAGCAGTAATTTGAATGAAAAAAGTGTTAATAACCAGTGGGAGAAATCATGATTTAAGATCTGTGGGTGATATGACTGTACATCCTTTTCTACACATATAGTGTAAAACAGAGAGAGATTTCAACTATAAACATCAACATACAGGGAAGTTCCCTAAAGATATATACTGCACCCTTTGGAGTGTGATTGATTTCAGGAAGTTTCTCTCTGAAAAACTGCCTGTTGTCCTGAAAGTCCTAAATCAGCAGGAATTTGAATGAAAAAAGGGTTAATAACAGGTGGGAGACTACATGACTTAAGATGTGTTTGTGATATGGACTTATATCCTTTTATACCCCATGAAATGTAAAACATAGATATCATCTATGATCAACAAATTACAGAAAAGTCACAGTAAGAGATATACTGCATCCTCTGGAGTCTCATTGAATTCAGGAGGTTTCTCACTGAAGACACTGTCCCTTGGCCTGAAAGGCCTAATCAGCAGGAATTTGAAAGAAAAAAGGAAGAGCTAGACCAAATGGACTTAATAGCTATATACAGGACACTATATGCCCAAGCCATTAGTACACTTTTTTTCAGATGCACATGGTTCTTTCTCTAAAATAGATCATATACTAGGCCACAAGACAAACCTGAACAAGCACACAAAGATTAAAATAATACCAACATTTTTCTCTGATCATAAAGGCATCAAATTAGAAATCAACAATGACAAGAAAATAAGGAGAGTAAACACTACATGGAGACTGAACAACAGGCTTCTGGAATATCACTGGGTAAAAGAGGAAATCAAAGAAGAAATTAAAACCTACATGGAAGCAAACGACAATGACGACACAACATTCCAAAATGTGTGGGACACAGCAAAAGCAGTACTATGAGGAAAGTTCATAGTAATACAGGCCCAAACAAAAAGAATTGAAACAGCCCAAAGAAATACTCTAATCTCCCAACTTGAGGACTTAGAAAAAGAGCAACAAAAAAACCCAAAACCCAGCAGAAGTCAAGAAATAACAAAAATAAAAGAGAAGATTAATGAAATAGAAACCAAAAAAGACCATCGAGAAGATAAACAAAACCAAAAGCTGGTTCTTCGAAAAAATAAATAAAATTGACAAACCCCTGGCAAGGCTTACAAAGAAGAGAGAAAACTCAAATAAACAGGATCATAAACGAAAACGGAGATATTACAACCGACCCAGCAGAAATCGAAAAGATAATTAGAGACTACTATGAACATCTATATGCAAGCAAATACAGCAACCTGGAAGAGATGGACAAATTCCTGGAACGATACAGTCATCCAAAATTGAACAAAGAAGAAATAGAAAACTTAAACAGGTCAATCATAAGCAGTGAAATTGAGGCAGTCATCAAAACTCTCCCTAAAAACAAGAGCCCAGGTCCTGATGGTTATACAAATGAGTTCTGCCAAACATTGAAAGAGGAACTAACACCGGTACTATTAAAACTCTTCCAAAAATTTGAGAAAGAAGGAAAGCTACCAAATACCTTCTATGAAGCAAACATTACACTCATTCCAAAACCAAATAAAGATAGTGCAAAGAAAGAAAACTACAGACCAATCTCCCTAATGAACACAGATGTAAAAATTCTAATCAAAATCCTGGCAAACCAAATCCAACATTGCATAAAAAGGACCATCCATCATGACCAAGTGGGATTCATCCTGGAGGCACAGGGATGGTTCAACACTTGACAATCAGTCAACATAATCCACCACATCAACAAAGCGAAGAAAAAAAAATCATATGATCATATCAATAGATGCGGAAAAAGCATTCGATAAAGTTCAGCATCCTTTCATGATGAAAGCCCTGGAATACATTGGTATAAAAGAAACATACCTAAACATAATAAAAGCTATATACGACAGACCCACAGCAAATATCATCCTCAATGGGGAAAAAATGAAACCATTCCAATTAAGGTCCGGAACCAGGCAAGGATGCCCACTCTCTCCACTCCTTTTCAACATAGTTCTGGAAGTCCTTGCTAGGGCAATAAGAAAAGAGAAAGACATAAAAGAATCCGAATAGGGAACGAAGAAATAAAGTTATCATTATACGTGGATGATATGATTCTCTATGTAGAAAATCCAGAAAAATCAACAGAAAAACTGATTGAAATAATAAACCAATTTGGTAAGGTAGCTGGATACCAAATCAACACGCAAAAATCAACAGCATTCATATATGCAAAGAATCAATCAGAAGAAGAAGAAATTAGAAAAAACACCCGATTTACCATTGCACCAAAGAAAATCAAATACCTGGGAATTAACCTAACAAAAGATGTAAAAGAACTATACAAAGAAAACTATAAAACATTATTAAAAGAAATAGAAGATGATGTAAAAAATGGAAAGACATTCCCTGTACATGGATCGGAAAAATCATCATTATCAAAATGGCTATACTACCAAAACCATCTACAGATTCAATGCAATTCCAATAAAGAACCCAAAGATATATTTTAAAGAGATAGAACAAAAATTACTGAAATTCATATGGAACAACAAAAGACCCTGAATAGCCAAAACCCTATTGACAAACAGAAGAGAGAACGGAGGTATTACTATTCCAGACTTCAAACTGTACTACAAAGCCATACTACTTAAAACAGCATGGTACTGGTACAAAAACAGACAGACCAATGGATCAGAATTGAATATCCAGAAATAAAACCACACATATACAGTCAATTAATCTTTGACAAAGGGGCAAAAAACATACCCTGGAACAAAGAGAGCCTCTTCAGTAAATGGTGCTGGGAAAACTGGATCAAAACTTGTAAGAAAATGGACCAGGATAACACCCTCACACCCTGTACAAAAATTAACTCAAAATGGATGAAGGACCTGGAAGTGAGACCTGCAACCATAAAATACATAAAAGAAAACCTGAGCAAAACCCTTCATGAATTTCACCTCATAATCCATTTGGGGAAACAACTATGGCCGGCAAAAAAATGAAGGAAAGCATAAACAGCTGGGGCTTTATAAAACTAAGAAGTTTCTGTTCAGCAAAAGAGACAGTAAACAAAACAAAAAGAAACCCAACCAACTGGTAGAAAATTTTTGCCCTGCAGACAAGTGACAAGGGTCTGATAACAAAGATCCACAAAGAGCTCCTACAGCTCAACAAAAACAAAGCAAAAAGCCACTCAAAAAATGGGGAGAAGAACTAAAAAGACACTTCACCAAAGAGGAGATACAGATGGCTAATAGACATATGAAAAAGTATTCCACTTCACTAATAATCAGGGAAATGCAAATTAAAACCACACAGATACCATCTTACACCAGTAAGAATGGCCATAAATACACATAAATAAAACAGACAACGACAAATGTTGGCACGGACGTGGAGAAAAAGGAACTCTCTTACACTGCTGGTGGGAGTGCAAACTGGTCCAGCCACTATGGAAGACAGTGTGGAGGACCCTCAAACAATTGAAAGTGGACTTACCATTCGACCCAGCAACCACACTAGTAGGAATCTACCCAGAGTACATGAAGACATTAATTTAAAAGGACACATGTATGTGCATGTTCATTGCAGCCTGTTCACAGTTGCAAAGAACTGGAAACAAACCAAATGCCCCCAAACAGATGATTGGCTAAAAAAAATGTGGTATATATACATGATGGAATACTACGCATCCATCAAGGAGGACAAACACATGTCATTTGCAGCAACCTGGATGGAACTAGAGGGACTCATATTGGCAGAAATAAGTCAAAAAGAAAAAGAGAAGTACAGGATGGTCTCACTTATATGATGGATATAGGGAAAAACAAACAAATAAGAAAATATGTAAACAACCAATGGGACTGAACCATGAAGCGAGAGAGGAGGAGGGGGAAGAAGGTGGGGGAGGTGAACAACAGGCCAGACAAACAAAAACTGAACAACAATTTAACCAACCAACAATTTGCAGAAAAATAGGAGGAGTGACTGATGGGGGGATACAGAGGGGTGATATGGAGGGTGGAGGAGGGATCAATTAATGCACAATTGTGACAAATCCATAAAAAATAAAAGTTAAAAAAAAGATATATACTGCTCCTTTGCAGTCTGACTGATTTCAGGAGGGTTCTCTGAATACACTGCCCGTTGGCTTGAAAGGCCTAAATTAGCAGGAATTTGAAAGAAAAAAGTGTTAAGAACAACTGGGAGAAATCATGACTTAAGACCTGTGGGTGATATGGACTTATATCCTTTTCTACTCCATGAATTGTAAACCATAGAGGGATTTCATCTATGATACCAAAGTAAAGAGATGTCACAGAAAGATATATACTGCAATCTTTGGTGTTGTTGAATTCAGGAAGTTTCTTGCTTTAAACACTGCCTGTTGATGTCAATGGCCTAAATAAGCAGAAAATTAAATGAAAAAAATCATTAATAACAAGTGGGAGATGATGACTTAAGATTAGTGGTATTATGGACTTATATCCCTTTCTATCCCATGAAGTGTAAAACAGAGAGAGATTTCATCTATGATCATCAAATTATAGAGAAGTCACAGAAAGATATATACTGCACCCTTTGTAGTCTGATTGAATTCAGGATGTTCCGCACTGAAGACAGTGCCTGTTGGCCTAAAAGGCCTAAATCAGCTGGAATGTGTATGAAAAAATGGTTAAAAACAAGTGGGACAAATCATGACCTAAGCTCTTTCGGTGATATGGATTATATCCTTTTCTACCCTATGAAGTGTAAAACATAGAGGCATTTCATTTATGATCATCTAAGTAAAGAGAAGTCACAGAAATAAATATACTGGACCCTTTGGAGTCTGATTGAATTCAGGAGGTTTCTCCTTGAAACCATTGCCAGTTGGCATAAAACTTTATCATCAGGAATTTGAATAAAATATTATTAATACCAAGTGGGAGACACCATGACTTAAGATCTGTGTCCGATACGGACTAATATCCTTTTCTACCCCAGAAGTGTAAAAATAGATTTCATCTATGATTATCAAAGTACAGAGAAGTCACAGAAAGATATATACTGCATGCTTCGGAGTCTGATTGAATTCAGGAGGTTTTTCCCTCAGAACAATGCGTGTTGGCCTGAAAACCCTAAATCAGCAGAAATTTGAATAAAAAAAGGGTTATAAACAAGTGGGAGAAATTATGACTTAAAATTTGTGGTGATTTGGACTTATATCCTTTTGTACCTCATAAAGTGTAAAACAAAGACAGATTTCATATATGTTCATCAAATAAAGAGATTCACAGAAAGATATATACTGCACCCTATAAGTCTGATTGAATTCAGGAGTTTTCTCCTTGAAAACATTGCCAGTTGGCCTGAAAGACCTTAATCAGCAGTAATTTGAATGCAAAAAGGATTAATAACAAGTGGGAGAAATCAAGACTTAAGATCTGTGTCGGATATGGACTTATATTCTTTTCTACCCCATGAAATGTAAACATACATTTCAGCTATGATCATCAAAGTACAGAGAAGTCACAAAAAGATATATACTGCAACCTTTGGAGTTTGATTGAATTCAGAATGCTTCTCTCTGAAAACACTGCCTTTTGGCCTAAATCAGGAGAAATTTGAATGAAAAAAATGTTAGCAAAAAGTTCGAGAAATCAGGACTTAAGATCGGTGTGTGATATGGGTTTATATCCATCCTTTTCCAGTCCATGAAGTGTAAAACATACAGAGATTTCATCTATGATCATCAAAGTACAGAGAAGTCAGAGAAATATAAATACTGCACCCTATGGAGACTGATTGAATTCAGGATGTTTCTCACTGAAAACACTGCCTGCTGGCCTGAAAGACCTAAATCAGCAGGAATTTGAATGAAAAAAGTGTTAATAACAAGAGGGAGAAATCTTGACTTAAATGGGAGGGTGATATGGACTTATATCCTTTTCTACCCCATGAAATATAAGACATAGAGAGGTCATTTATCATCATAAAAGTAAAGAGAAGTCACAGATATATGGTACCTTTTGTAGCCTGATTGAATTCAGAGGTTTCTCCCTTAAAACACTGCCTGTTGGCCTGAAAGGCCTAAATCAGCAGGAAGTTGAATGAAAAAAGTGCTAATAACAAGAGGGAGAAATCATGACTTCAATGGGAGGATGATATGAACTTTATCATTTTCTACCCCATGAAATGTAAAACAGAGAGATTTCATCTATCATCATCAAAGTAAAGAGAAGTCACAGATATTTGGTACCATTTGTAGCCTGATTGAATTCAGAGGTTTCTGGCTTAAAATACTGCCTTTTAGCCTGAAGGGCCTATCAGCAGGAATTTGAATGACAAAGGGTCAATAACAAGTGGGAGAAATCATGACTTAAGATCTGTGGGTGATGTGGATTTATATCCTTTTCTACTCCATGAAGTTTATAAGTTAGAGAGATTTCACCTATGATCATCAAAATACAGAGAAGTCATAGAAAGATACATACTGCACCTTTTGAAGTCTGATTGAATTCAGGAGGTTTCTTGCTGAAAGCACTGCCTGTTGGCCTGAAAGGCCTAAATCAGCAGGAATTTGAATGAAAATGTGTTAATAACAAGATGGAGAAATCATAGCTTAAGATCTGTGGATGTTATGAACTTATAGCCTTTTCTACTCCATGAAGGATATAGCAAGAGAGTTTTCAACTATTATCATCAAAGTACAAGGAGTCACAGAAAGATATATACTGCACCCTTTGCAGTCTGATTGAATTGAGGCTTCTCGCTTTAAACACTGCCTGTTGGCCAGAAAGGTTTAATTCAGCAGGAATTTGAATGAAAATGATTATAAAAAGTGGAGAAAACCTAACTTAAGTCTGTGGGTGATGTGAACTTTTATCATTTTCTACGTGATGAAGTGTAAAACATAGAGAGTATTCATCTATGATCATCAAATAGAGAGAAGTCACAGAAAGATATATTCTGCACCGTTGGAGTGTGATTGAATTCAGGAGTTTTCTCGATGAAAACAATGCCTGTTGGACTGAAAGGCCTAAATCAGCAGTATTTGAATGAAAAAAGTGTTAATAACAAGTGGGAGAAATCATGACTAAAGATCTGTGGGTGATATGGACTTATATCCTTTTCTACTCCACTATGTGTAAATCATAGAGAGATTTCATCTATAATCATCAAAATACAGAGAAGTCACAGAAGGTTACTACTGCACCCTTTGGAGTTTGATTGAATTCCGAATGTTTCTCTCTAAAAACACTGCCTTTTGACCTGAAAGGCCTAAATCAGCAGAAATTTGAATCAAAAAAGAGTTGATACAAGTGCGAGAAATCAGTCCTTAAAATCTGTGTGTGATATGGATTTATATCCTTTTCTAGCTCATGATGTGTAAATCAGAGAGTTTTCATCTATGATCATAAAAGTACAGAGAGTTAAGTAAGATATATACTGCACGGTTTGAAGTCTGATTTAATTCTGGAGGTTCTCGATGAAACCACTGTCTGTTGGATTGAAAGGCCTAAATCAGCATGAATTTGAATGAAAAAGGGTTAATAACAAGACGGAGATATCATGACTAAAAATCTGAGAGTGATATGGACTAATATCCTTCTCTACCAGATGTACTGTAAAACATCGAGAGATTTCATCTATGATCATCAAAGTACAGAGAAGTCAAAGAAAGATATACACTGCACCATTAGAGTCTGATTGAATTCAGGAGGTTTTGCTGAAAAAACTCCCTGTTGGCCTGAAAGGCCTTAATCAGCAGGAATTTGAATGAAAAAAGTGTTAATAACAAGTGGGAGAAATCATGACTTAAGATCTGTGGGTTCTATGGACATATATCTTTTTCTACCACATATAGAGTAAAACATAAGGAGATTTCATCTATGATCAGCAAAATAAAGCGAAGTCACTGAAAAGTATATAATGCACACATTGGAGTTAATTGAGTTTAGGAGGTTTCTCCCTGAAAACACTCTAGTTGCCTGAAAGGCCTAAATCAGCAGGTATTTGAATGAAAAAAGGCTTAATAAGAGGTGGGAGAATTCATGACTTAAGATCTGTGAGTGATATGACTTATATCCTTTTCTACGCCATGAAATGTAAAACATAAGTTCATCTATGATCATCAAAGTACAGAGAATTCACAAAATGATATACACAGCATCCTTTGGAGTCTGATTGAATTCATGAGGTTTTTCCCTGAGAACAATGTGTGTTGGCCTGAAAGGTCTAAATAAGGAGGAATTTGAATGAATAAAGAGTTAATAACAATGGGAGAAATCATGACTTAAGATCTGTGTGTGATATGGACTTATTTATTTTCTATCACATGAAGTGAAAAACAGAGACAGGTTTCATGTATAAACATCAATGTACAGGAAAGTACCATAAAACTTATACTGCACCCTTTGAAGTCTGATTCAATTCAGGAGGTTTCTCACTGAAAGCACTGCGTGTTGGCCTTAAAGACCTAAATCAGCAAGAATTTAAATAAAAAATGGATAATAAAAAGTGGGAGAAATCAAGATTTAAGATCTGTGGGTGTTATGGACTATATTATATTCTACCCCATGAAGTGTAAAACAGAGGGAGATTTCATCTATGATCATAAAAGTATAGAGAAGTCACAGAAAGGTGTATATATAGTAACTTTTGTAGTCTGAATTCAGAGGTTTCTTGATTAAAACACTTCCTGTTGGCCTGAAAGGCCTAAATCAGCAGGAATTAGAATGAAAAAAGTGTTAATAATAAGCCGAGAAATCATGACTTAAGATCAGTTTGTGCTATGGACTTATACCCTTTTCTACTCCATGAAGAGTAAAACATTGAGAGATTTTTTTCTACAAACATCAATAGAGGGATTATCCATAAAGATATATATTGCATTATTTGGAGTGTGATTGAATCAGAAGGTTTCTCCCTGAAAACACTGCTTTTGGCCTGAAAGGCCTAAATCAGTGGGAATTTGAAAGGAAAAAGGGTTAATAAAAAGTGGGAGAAATCATGACTTAAGATCTTTGGGTGATATGCTCTCATATCCTTTCCTAAACCATGAATTGTAAAACATATATTTCATCTATGATCCTCAAAGTACAGAGAAGTTATATCCTTTTCTAGCCAAGGAAATGTAAAACATAGATTTCATCTAAGATAATCAAAGTACAGAGAAGTCACAGAAAGATATGTACTGCTCCATTTGGAGTCTGATTAAGTTCAGGAGGTTACTCCCTAGAACACCGCCTGATGGCCTGAAAGGCTTTAATCAGCAGGAATTTGAATGAAAAAATGGTTAATGAAAAGTAGGAGCATTAATGACAAGATATGTGGATGATATGTATTGATATCCTTTTCTACTCCATGAAGTGTATAAAAAGAGAGGTTTCACCTATGATGATCAAAATACAGAGAAGTCACAGAAAGATATATATATATATATACTGCACCCTTTGCTGTCTGATTGAATTCAGAAGGTTTCTAGGTGAAAACACTGCCTGTTTGCCTGAAAAAATAAATAAGCAGGAATTTGAATGAAAAAAGGGTTAATAACAAGTAGGTGAAATCATGACTTAAGATCTGTGGGTGATGGACTTATATCCTTTTCTAACCCATGAACTGTAAAACATAGATTTCATCAATGATCACCAAAGTTCAGAGAAGTCACGGAAAGATATATACTGCACCCTTTGGAGTCTGATTGAATTCAGGAGGTTTCTAACTGAAAACAGTGCCAGTTATCCTGAAAACCCTAAATCAGGATAAATGAATGCAAAAAGGGTTTATAACAAGTGGGAGAAATGATGACTTAAGATCTATGGGTGATATGGATATATATCCTTTTACTCCATAAAGTGTAAAACATAGAGAGATTTCACTTTGATAATCAAAGTACAGAGAAGTCACAGAAAGATATATATTGCACCCTTTAGTGTCTGATTGAATACAGGAGGATTGTCCCTGAAAACACTGCCATTTGACCTGAATAGCTTAAATCAGCAGGTATTTGATTGAAAAAGTGTTAACAACAAGTTAGAGAAATCATGAATTAAGATGTGTCGGTTATATGGACTTATATCCTATTCTACACAATGAAGTGAAAAATATACAGAGATTTCATAAATGATCATCAAGTACAGAGAACTCACAGTATGATATACTATATAATGCTATCTTAGGTGTCTGATTGAATTCAGGAGGTTTATCCCTGTAAACACTGCCTTATGTCCCGAAAGGCCTAATCAGCAGGAATTTGAATGAAAAAAGGATTAATAACAAGTGAAGGAAATCATGACTTAATATCTGGGTGATATGGACTTATATCCGCTTCTACTCCCTGAAGTGTAAAACTAGAGAGATTACATCTATAAACATCAAGGTATAGGTAAGAGCCATAAAGATGTATAATGTACCCTTTGGTGTGTGATTCAATTAAGAATGTTTCTCGCTGAAAACACTTCCTGTTTGCATGAAAGGAATAACTCAGCAGGAATTTGAATGAAAAAACGGTTAATAACCAGTGGAAGAAATCATGACTTAAGATCTGTGGGTAATATGGACTTATATCCTTTTCTACTCCATGAAGTGTAAAACATAGAATTTTTCTATGATCATCAAAGTACAGAGAAGTCACAGAAAGCTATATACTTCAACGTTTAGAGTCTATTTGAATTCAGGAGGTTTCTCTCTGAAAACACTGATTGCTGGCCTGAAAGGCCTAAATCAGATGGAATTTGAATGAAAAAAAGGTTAATAACATGTGGGAGAAATCATGACTAAAGATCTGTGGGTGATATAGAATAATATCCTTCTCTACTCCATGTAGTGTAAAACATAGAGAGATTTCATCTATGATCATCAAAGTACAGAGAAGTCACAGAAAGATATATACTGCACCCTTTAGTGTCTTATTGAATTCAGGGGGTTTCTCGCTGAAAACACTGCCTGTTGGCCTGAAACCCTAAATCAGCAGGAATTTAAATGAAAAATGAGTTAATAAGAATTGGGAGAAATCATGATTTACGATCTGTGGATGATATGGACTTATATCCTTTTCTATCACATATAGTGCTAAACATAGAGAGATTTCATCTATGGTCATCAAAGTAAAGAGAAGTCACTGAAAGATAAATACTGCAACCTTTGGTGTCTAATTGATTTCAGGAGGTTTCTCCATGAAAACACTGTCATTTGGCCTAAGCAGCCTAAATCAGAACGAATTTGAATAAAATAGGGTTGATAACAAGTTCGAGAAATCATGACTAAAGATTGTGCACATATATCCTTTTCTCCCCAATGAAGTGTAAAACATAGAGAGATTTCATCAATGATCATCAAGTACAGAGAAGTCACAGAAAGATATATAATGCAATCTTAAGTGTCTCATTGAATTCAGCAGCTTTATCACCTTAAACACTGCCTGTTGGACTGAAGGCCTAAATCAGCAGGAATTTGAATAAAAAATGAGTTAATAACAAGAGGTTGAAATCTTGACTTAAGATCTGTGGGTGATATGGACTTATATCCTTTTCTACTCCATGAAGTGTATAACAAGAGAGTTTTCAACTATTATCATCAATGTACAGAGATGTCACAGAAATATATATACTGCACTCTTTGGAGTCTGATTGAATTTAGGAGGTTTCTCCCTGAAAACCCTGTGTTATTGCCTTAAGTCCTAAAAATGAGGAAATTGAATGATAAAAGTGTTAATAACTACTGGTAGAAATCATGAGTTAAGATCTGTGGGTGTGTGGACTTATATACTTTATTACTCCATGAAGTGTAAAACATAGAGACATTTCATCTATGATCATCAAAGTAAAGAGAGTCACAGAAAGATATATACTGCAACCTTTGAGTCTATTGAATTCATGTGGTTTCTCCATGAAAACCCTTCCATTTTGCCTGAAAAGCCTAAATCAGTATGAATTTGCAAGAATAAAGTGTTAATAACAAATGCGAGAAATCATGATTTAAGATCTGTGGGAAATATGGACTTATATCTTTTTGTACACCATGAAGTGTAAAACAGAGAGAGGTATCATGTATAAACATCAACGTACAGGGAAGTTTTATAAATATATATACTGCACCCTTTGGAGTGTGATTGAATTCAAAAGGTTTCTAGACGAAAGCACTGCCTGCTGGCTTGAAAGGCCTAAATCAATAGGAATTTGAATGAAAAAAGAGGAAATAACAAGTGGGAGAAATCATGACTTAAGATCTGTTGGTGATATGGACTTATACATTTTCTACCCCATGAACTGAAAAACAGAGAGAGATTTCATCTATGATCATCAAAGTACAGAGAAATCACAGAAAGATATACTGTACACTTTGTAGTCTGATTGAATTCAGGAGGTTTCTCACTGAAGACAGTGCCTGTTGACCTGAAAGGCCTAAATCAGCAGGAATTTGAATGAAAAATGTTAATAACAAGTGGAAGAAATCATGACTTAAGATCTGTGGTGTTATATCCTTTTCTACTCCATGAAGTGTAAATCATAGAGATTTCATCTATGATCATCAAAGTAAAGAGAAGTCACAGAAAGATATATAATGCATTTTTAGTAGTCTGATTGAAATCACGAGTTTTCTGCCTGAAAAAACTGCCTTATGCCTAAAAGTCATAAATCCGCAGAAATTTGAATGAAAAAAGGGTTAATAACATGTGGGAGAAATCATGACTTAAGATCTATGAGTGATATGGACTTATATCCTTCTCTACACCATGAAGTGTAAAACATAGAGAGATTTCATCTATGATCTTCAAACTACAAGACGTCACAGAAAGATATATACTGCACTTTTTGGTGTCTGATTGAAATCAGGAGGTTTCTCCCTGAAAACACTGCCTGTTGGCCTGAAATGCCTAAATCAGCAGGAATTTGAATAAAAAAAAAGGGTTAATACAGGTGGAAGAAATCATGACTAAATATCTGTGGGTCATATGGACTTATATCCATTTCTACCCCATGAAGCGTAAAACAGAGAGAGATTTCATCTATGATCATCAAATTATAGAGATGTCATAGAAAGATATATACTGCACCTTTGGAATCTAATTGAATTCAGGAGGTTTCTGCCTGAAAACATTTGCAGATGGCCTGAAAAGTCTAAAATACCAGCAATTTGAATGTAAAATTGTTAATAACAAATGCATGAAATCATGATTTAAGATTTGTGGATGATTGGATTTCTATCATTTTATACCCCATGAAGTGTAAATCAGAGTGATTTTTCATCTATAAACAGGGAAGTTTATAGAAGAATCTATAGTACAGGGAAGTTCCAGAAAGATATATGCTGCACCCTTTGGATCTGATTGAATTCAGGAGGTTTCTCCCTGAAAACACTGCCTGTTGGCCTGAAAGGCCTAAATCATCAGGAATTTGAATGAAAAAAGGGTTAATAACAAGTGGGATAAATCATGACTTAGGACCTGTGGGTAATGTGGACAATATCCTTTTCTACTCCAGAAGTGTAAAACATAGAGAGATTTCATCTATAATCATCAAAGTACAGAAAAGTCATGGAAAGATATAAACTTTAGCCTTTGGATTCTGAGGGAATTCAGGAAGTTTCTTGCTGAAAAAACTGCCAGTTGTACTGAAAGGTAAATCAGCAGGAATTTGAATGAAAAAAAAATGGATTAGTAACAAGTGCGAGAAATCATGACTTGAGAGCTGGTGGTGAGATGGACTGGTATCCTATGCTATTCGATGAAGTGTACAACGTAGGGAAATTTCATCGCTAGAGAAAAGTTAAGTAAGATATAAAAAAATCATTTGAAGTCTGCTTCACATCTGGGGAATTCTGGCTGAAAATGCTGGAAGTTCACCCTCGAGGCCGAACCATGCAGGAATTTGAATGAAACGATGGTTAATAACAGGTGCAAGAAATAATGGTTTAAAATTGAAGGTGATATGGTCTTATATCCTATTCTAATCCATGAAGTATAACACTTAGAGATTTCATCTATAAACCTCAAAGTACAGAGAAGTACAGAAAGATATTCATGCAACATTTGGAGTCAGACTGAATTCAAGAGGTTCTCACTAAAAACAAAGCCAGTTGGCCTGAAAGACTGAAATCCGCAGGAATCGCAGTGAAAAAAGGGATAATAACAAGTGCTATAAATCATGTCTTAAGACCTGGGGGTGCGATGGTCTTATATCTGATTCTAGTCCTGATGTGTAAAAAGAGAGATATTTCATCGCTAATCATCAAAGCTATAGAGAAGGTACAGTAAGATATATATCGATCATTTGGTATTAGTTTGAAATCAGGAGCATTCTCGCTGAGAAAGCTGGAAGTTCGCATTTGAAGCTGAAATCCACGCAAATTTGAATGAAACAAAGGTTACTAATAACTGCCAGCACAGCACACTTGAATTAATAGCTGGAGGTGATACAGACTTATATGCTATTCCACTCCATGATGTGTAAAACATAGAGAGATTTCATCTATAAACATCAAAATACAGGGAAGTTTCAGAAAGATATATACTGCACCCTTTGGATTCTGATTGAATTCAGGAGGTTTCTCCCTGAAAACACTGCCTGTTGGCATGAAAGGCCTAAATCAGCAGGAATTTGAATGAAAAAAGGGTTAAAAAGAGTGGGAGAAATCATGACTTAAGAGCTCTGGGTGATATGGCCCTATTTCCTTTTCTAATCCAGAAGTGTAAAACATAGAGAGATTTCATCTATGATCATCAAAGTACAGAAAAGTCACAGAAAGATATAAACTGTAGCCTTTGGGTAGAATTCAGGAGGTTTCTCGCTGAAAAAAAACTGCTAATTGGCCTGAAAGGACTAAATCATCAAAGTACAGAAAAGTCATGGAAAGATATAAACTGTAGCCTTTGGAGTCTGATAGAACTAGGGGGTTTCTCGCTGAAAAAACTGCCAGTTGGCCTGAAAGGACTAAATCAGCAGGAATTTGAATGAAAAAATGGGTTAATAGCAAGTGCGAGAAATGGTGACTTGAGAGCTGGAGCTGAGATGGACTAGTATCCTATGCTTTTCGATGAAGTGTACAACATAGGGAAATTTCATCCCTATACATCAAAGTAGAGAAAAGTTCCAGTAAGATATATACTGGTCCTTTGGTATCTGTTTGGAATCTGGACCATTCTCGCTGAGAAAGGTGGCATTCGCATTAGAAGCCAAAATCTGCAGGAATTTGAATCAAACAAAGGTTACTAACAAGTGCCAGCACAATTTAATTAATAGCTGGAGGTGATACAGACTTATATGCTATTCCACACCATGAAGTGTAAAACATAGAGAGATTTCATCTATAAACATAAAAATACAGAGAAGTCACAGAAAGATATATACTGCACCGTTTGGAGTCTGATTGAATTCAGGAGGATTCTTGATGAAAAATTGCCTGTTGGCCTGAAAGGCATAAATCAGCAGGCATTAGAAAGAAACAGGGGTTAATAAATAGTGGGAGAAATTATGAGTTAATATCTGTGGGTGATATGGTCTTATATCCTTTTGTAATTCATGAAGTGAAAAACATAGAGAGATTTCATCTATGATCATCAAAGTACAGAGAAGTCAAAGATTGATATATACTGCACCCTTTGTAGTCTGATTGAATTCAAGAGGTTTCTCACTGAAAACACTGCCTTTTGGCCTGAAGGCCTTAATCACCAGGAATTTGAATGATAAAAGGGTTAATTAAGAGGGAGAAAACATGACTTAATATCTGTGGGTAATATGGACTTATACCCTTTGCTAAACCATGAAATGTAAAACATAGATTTCATCTGTGATCATCAAAGTACAAAGAAGTCACAGAAAGATATATACTGCAAGCGTTGGAGAGTGACGAATTCCGAGGTTTCTCCCTGAAAACACTACCTGTTGGCCTCAAAGCATAAATCAGCAGGAATTTGATTGAAAAAAGGGTTAATAAAAATTGGGAGAAAACATGACTTAATATCTGCGAATGATATGGACTTATATCCTTTTCTAACACAGGTCGTGTAATACATAAAGAGATTTCATCTATGATCATTTAAAGTACAGAGAACTCACAGAAGGATATATACTACAAATTTTGGAGTGTGATTGAATTCAGGAGGTTTCTCGCTGAAAACACTGCCTGTAGGCCTGAAAGGCATAAATCAGCAGGAATTTGAATGAAAAAAAGGGTTAATAACAAGTGGGAGAAATCATGATTAAGAATTGTGTGTGGTATGGACTTATATCCTTTTCTACCGCATGAAGTGTAAAACATAGAATGTTTTCATCTATGACTGTCAAAGTAAAGAGTAGTAAGAGAAAGATATATAATGCAATCTTAGGAGTCTAATTGAATTCAAGAGTTTTCTGAGTGAAAAAACTGCCTATTGCCCTGAAAGGCCTGAATCAGCAGGAATTTGAATGAAAAAAGGTGAATAACAAGTGGGAGAAATCATGACTTAAGATCTGCAGGTAATAAGGACTTACATGCGTTTCTATTGCTGAAGTGTAAAACTAAAAGAGATTTCATCTGTAAACATCAACGTACAGGGTAGTTCCATAAAGATTCATAGTGCACAATTTGGAGTGTAATTGAATTCAGAAGGTTTCTCACTAAAAACACTGCCTGTTGGCATGAAAGGCATAAATCAGCAGGAATTTGAATGAAAAA
>PVHY01015508.1:0-35879 GCA_004024945.1 Uropsilus gracilis
AAACGAAGCACCAAAATGAAGCGCACAACTATGAACAGGAGGGGAAGGGGGGGAAGGGAGGGGAGGGAGGGGGGGGAGGCAAACCCTTGAGATTACAAAGTTGTGAAAATTATATATAAATAAAGAAAAAAAAAAAAAAAGAGCTCTACCCGGTCTTGGGTAGGGTGCGTTTGGGGAAGGCTCCCAGGGAAGGTAACCTGTGCTGCTATAGGAAGAGGTGGAAAGAGGGCACAGGGCTTCAGGGAAGCAAGAAAAGCTCTGAAGGCACAGAACTATTGGTTCAGGAGCACCTGGTAAGGCTGGAGAGAAGAAGCTTTCCTGGCAATAATGGGAAATGAGGCTGAGAGCTGGCAGGGGTGGAGCCCTTGGGCCCTGAGGTGGAATATGGCTTCCATGGGGGTGTTATGAGGAACCCATGTCTGGTTTTTGCCATGAGAGGGGCATTGTCAATGCTTACCTTTATGTATGTATGTATGTATGTATGTATGTATGTATGTATGTATGTATATGTATTTATTTATTTTTTGAGACTAGGTCTCGCTATTTTTGCCTGTGGAACCGCAGCTCTCATTGCCCAGGGGGCCACAGACTCAAGCAATCCCCAGCCTCAGCTTCCCAGGTAGCTGGGATTACAGGCACGCGCCACCACGCCCAGCTATTTTTTGGAACTAGGTCTCGCTACAGGCCCCAGGTGGGACTCGAACCACCATCTCTAACCCCGGCTGCTTCATAAACTGAAGCTTACAGGCAGGAGCCACCGTGCCCGGCTTACCTTTAAACTCTTTGATGATAAAGCAGAGAAAGGAGTGGAGAAGGTGAAACTGGGACTGCCAGTAGATTAAGAGACTTCATTGGGAAATGATGAAGTTTCTCTTTTCTGAAGATAGAGGTCAGTAGTTGGCTTATTAATTAACAAACAAACAACAACAAAATAACCTGCTAAAATTAATAAAAAGTATTAATATTAAAAATATTAATATAAAAATATTAATAAAAAGACAATTTAAATATTTACTTTAACTCAAAACATACATTTACCAATGTTTTGCTATTGTATTTGTCTTGCAAAAATCACTCATGATTCAAGGTTTTTTTTTAATAGCAAATAAAAGGCTACTTGTAAGACAATTCAAGTGAAAGATCCTTTTAAATTTTTATGAGTTTTTTTTTCCACTTGTTTACAGTTCCCTCAGCCCCACCTACATCAACTACAGTGATCTTCTGTGAGTCTCTGAAAAGAATTTAAATTAACAATTTGTTTTGCATAAAGACAAAAGCTCTCTTTCTGCATCCACATTTTATTGGTTTCTGGAATCTGTAATTAAACTACAAGTTACAAGAACAAGCACAACTGATATAAGCAGTTTTGGCAACAACTGCAAACACACTGAGGGAGCACCTGATTCTTCTGATGGACACTTCTAGAGAATAATCCATTAGACTTGGGAAGCTGTGCTTCCATGGTAACTGTGACCCTAGCTTTTTTATATAGAGAGATGAGAAATGATAACCGAGTCAGTTAAGAGAGTCTGAAATAAGAGTGAGGGTAGAGAGCAGGGGGTGAGTTTGCAGGAGTAAAACACAAAAATCGATGTCTATCTGCATACGGTGGTGAGAATGGAGGTCCAGGACTACCCCCAGTTCCTGGGGACTGTTGGGTGGAAGAATGTGCAATGTAGTGAGACAGGGAGTGGAATGAAGGACTTGGTTCTGGGAGAAAGATGTAGCGTTCACTTAAGCCATGTTGTATTTGAGGTGTGTATTCCTCACATATGTTTGTTTATGCAAAAAATGGATTTTTGCACAATCCATTTCCTACCCCTAATCTATTCTCTCCGATTCTTGGCTCTCATAATCTGGGTGGGGTCTGCCCAGTTCTGGGTGTGTAGCCCACAAGGAGACCTTGGTTCATTGTACAGGAATATCTGTAGGCCCAGATATTGGGTTGGGTGATCAAAGAGGGACTGTTAGTCCTTTGTTTGAAAATTCTGGGATAAAGGCAATTCCTCTCTTCTCCCCTACCCATCCCCTGCCCCACTCCAGGGAATTCTAATTTGAGAGGCTGTCCTCCTCAGATTTTGAAATGCTGATATCTCAATGCTGCAGGGAGGGGGCCTGAGAATGGAGTCTACATTGGAGAAACAAAGCTAAAGAATTTCCAGACTCCAGCTCTGAGAGCTGTGCCAGAGCCCAAGATCTCTCTCCATCATCCAGTTAGCTTAAAACCATTTACATGGAAGTTTCTCTTCCTTGCACCAAGAAGAATCCTGCTGTGGCATTTCCAAGTGGAGGTGTTAAGTAGATGAGTTCTCAAGAGACTTGTGCTGGAGATATGGAAATGTCAGTCATCAGCATGGGGCAGAGCCAGGAGTTTGGAGAAGGTATGCAGGAAAAATAGCATCCAGACAACCAGTTAGCAGACTGCGCTGAGAAGGGGGAAGCATGTTGGTGCTTATAGGGACACCTCATCCCAGCTAAGGAGTTTAGCAAGGTTTCCTGGAGGAAATACCATCTAGGTTGAGACGAACGATTCATGGGAAGACACATGTGAACTAGTGTCACAGGGAGGGGGTGAAAGTAGCCCAACAGAGCTCAGGGCAGGAGTGGGAGAAGTCTAGTGTGTCGAGGGAACTAAACCAGTTTAGTGGGGAAGGAATTTAGAGGGTGCAGGTGTGGGGCAGGGCAAATGAGGTGAGCTAAGTGGGGGTGCTCTGTGCTTGGTATACACAAAGCATTGGGAACCCCCAGTGGGCTTTAAGTTGGAGGGCAGCCAAGTCAGAGGCTTCAGGCAGGGAAAGAACTAGAGAGGCAAAGCCAGGGGAGTGGGGCACTTTTATGTCCAGGTGAGAAATAGCAGTGCTCTGGCTAGGGAGTAGGGTGACGGTGGGGGGTTGGGCATGGAGTCAAAGGATGTTTGGTGGAGAATAAAATGAATTATGAATTCGATTGGTTGGAAAAGGGGGCATCAGAGTTTATTATCTTGCTTCTGGGTGGGAACTAGGTGAATGTGTCTTTTCCTGAGATAGCAACAGAGGAGAGGAGGCTGAGGAGTTGGGAAGATGGCGAGGTCAGTTTGGAGTGAGAGGAGCTTACAGAGGCAGGTACCTTGGGGACCAGGATCTTGTCTGCTTTACTTGTGTCCCTGGACCTAATACACAGAACACTGTCTTATAGGTCTTAGGTGGATATTTGTTCAATGAAAGAGAGAGAAGCCTGGGTGCACCTTTGAAACTTAGGAGTCAAACTGGTGTGAGGACAAAGTGGTCACTGGTGTCTAGCAGCAAACACAGACATGGGAGTAAGCTCCACAGGGAAAGAGTAAGGAGTGAGGAGGCTTTGATGAAGGGCATGAGCATTTGCAGGCTAGTCATTGTTTGATGTAGGTCACCAGCCCTGCCTTTTTTTTTTTTTTTTAATGCAATGCTTCACAAATTTGCATGTCATCCTTGTGAAGGGGCCATGTTAATCTTCTCTGTAATCTTTCTAATTTTAGTATATGTGCTGCTGTATTTATAAAAATTAATTTATTTTCATACATGACTGTTCATTTTGTACAGTATTTGATTTCTCCCTGCACTGTAGTTCCTGTAGTTCTCTCACCACCACAGTTCCCATGTTTCCATAAACCATCTCCACAGTCCCTTGTGCTCTTCCCTCCCTTGTTTTAGGTCCTACCTCTCCCCTCTGTATGTCTCACGCCTATGATCAGTTTGCATGTTTTTTCCTTTTCCTAACCCTTTGTTCAGTTTCCCTATATTCCACCTATAAGTAAAACCATTTGCTATTATATTCTTTCTTCTGACTTATTTGGCTTAGCTCAGCTTCATCTATATTGCTGCAAATAGCATGAGTTTACCTTTTTGATTGCTATGTTGTATTCTAGTGTGTATATATATCACATCTTCTTGATCCACTCATATTTTAGCTATTGTAAATAGTGCTGCAATAAACATAGCAGTGCAGATTTCCTTTCAAATTAATGTTATGTACTGCCTTCTTTATCTTATTTTATTTTTTGAGACTAGGTCTCATTATTTTTGCCCATGGAACCACAGGCTCATGTTGCCCGGGGTATCACAGACTCAAGCAAGCTCCAGCCTCAGCTTCTCAGGTAGCTGGGATTACGGTGTGCGCCACAACATCCAGCTATTTTTTTGGAACTAGGTCTCGCTATGTTGCCCTGGGCAGGACTCGAACTACGATCCCCAGTCCCAGACATGATCCATAGGCTGGCACTTACAGGCATGCGCAACTGTGCCCAGCTTTGTGCTGCCTTCTTAATCACGCTTTCCGTCATCTCTGCTACCTCTTCCCCATCTTCTCTAGGTTCTCCTTCATTCTCTCCTGCTGAATTTTCTTCCTCTTGCAGTTTCCATTTCTTCCCCTCCCCTTTTACTTTTCAAGTGAGGTTTCTCTCCAGAGTTCAATTGTAGATGCCCACTGGGCATTGCCAACTGGACCTCCTAATGGCATTTCAAAGACAACATCTCCTCATTGAGCACATCACTTCCTGCCCTAACCAACCCTTTCTCCTAGTGTCTCTCTCCTTCACTTACCTCACATTTGGGAGGTACTTCATGTTGTTGAATTAAAAGGTTGGTACTGCTCAGATTTTACTTCTTAGGAAAGCTAACATGTGCCAAGCAAGTAGATTTCCCAGTAGGTTCCTCGAGTCTGGAATCTTAGGGGAGGGCCAGTGATTTGATAGAATAGCAAATGGGCCTGTACGCTTGGGGTGGCTCATATTTTCCCCTTTCTTCCTAGGATCACTGCTTTTTGATGATAATTTAAAATTATTTTTAAATTTTTATATATAAGGTATACAGGCTAAGAGAAGAAGTTGCAGACATTCACTGATTACAAATTCTACACTTCCTTCCATCCCATGTTCTTAATGAATTCATCCAAGAGATGGCGAGACCCCTACCTGGAAAACTTGGAGACTAGCTATACTGGGGCACTGGTTCTCATTGTGAAGTGGGAGAGCCAAAAGAGCTGAAAAATGGTCTCAAGTGGTCTGGTTCATTCATGGGTGACGAAGAAACTGATGCAGAGAGATTTTTACTAGGAAATTAAGACTCACATAGATGGTAAGGAACAATTGTTCTGCAGAGACACGTCACTCTCAGCCGTGCTGCTCAGGGTGAACACTCACCAAGACCTATTTCTCTCCTCTAAGCTGAGCCGTGATCCCTGTGTCAGCTTTCTCACCTTCTGTCAAGGCTCCTTCCCTGCTGCTTGAGCTGAGGGTTTAGAAACTTTAAACTTTGTTGAAACTAGCCCAAGCCAGAGTGAAACTAGCTTCCTTTCATTTCTTCTAACACCCATTCTTTCTCATCACAGGACCTTTGCCCTTATTGTTCCTCCACTTGAGATGCCCGCTTTTCTAAATGCTTGTTTCTTCTCATCCTTCAGATCTTAGCACAATGTCATCAGAAGCACGTACTCATAGCCCCCATTCACCTGGAAAACACCACCTTGGACAATCCCTTCCACAGGTCCTACCAGATTCCCAGGGTCTTCTGCATAGTTGTTTGTTCATCCATTGTCCCTCCTTGCCTGCTGTCCCTTTCTGGCCCCCCAGCAGAGGATAAGCCCAGGGAAGGTGGGACCTTGTCTGTCTTGCAGACAGTGTCCTCAGAGCCTATGAGATGCCTGCAGCAGGGTGAATAGATATTTAAAGAGTGAATAACGCCAAGTGACATCTCCCTCAGCCTGAATGCTTGAGAGATGATTCATTAGGTCTTTTAGTCATAACTACATATACAACTGTTTTACTATTTACTTTGCAGTTTCTGGTAACCGTTTCTATCAATCTAATTTATTGTCCTCCTACCCTTCTCTACCCACCTTGTACACATTTACAGACACTCCAATATATCCTTAAAAAATGGTATTGCTTTATTAGTGCCAGCAGGATGACCTGCATGGGGTGGTGGGTGCCGGCCTCAGGGTATGTGTGTGGGTGGTGAGGAGAGAAGGAAGGCTGGGAGATTGGAAGAAGGGGTGTCTAGAGACCAGGGCTAAGGGCTCCTCAGATTTACTTCTGGCAGTGGGCAGACTTCATAAAGGATTCATGGCAGGCTTGGGCCAGGCCACCAATGAGATTAAGAAATTCTTGAAAATCCAGCTGCCCATCAGAGTTGAGGTCCAGTTTCTTCATCATCCGATCAAGGACACCCGGGTCCTTCTGGTTCTGCAGAGGCAGTAATAAAAGAATGGTAACAATACTTTCCAAGATGCTTTAAAATGAATTTCCGTATTTTATTCTCATAAGAATATGAGGTCCAGGGTAGAGGTTATTTGTATGCTCATTTTCCAGACACATAAACAGATTCAAAAGGGTAAAGTTGCAAGAGAAGTTGTAGTAGAAAACCAGGTTTTAAAAGTCTTTCAGTGACAGGGGTTATTTGATTTTGCAAAAACAATGGAACTTTTTTTCAAATGTTGCATGCAACTCTAATATATAAGCTTCATAAAATTAGTAAGATTTGAAGTGAAAAGAGGATACAGAACCTACCTAAACAGCCTTGCCCTCCACTCCAAGGCCCCCACTTCCCATATACTCATACTTCCAGCCACCGCTTACGTATTTAAATTCAGTGGTTGAGAACAGTCAGTCCTTGTCTGCCCATGTGGCTAGTGAGTGAACAGGCACAAGAACTGGTGGCTACTATATCAGATGCTGCATAGATTGAACATCATTTCCATCCCTGTAGGCAGCTTTTTGGGGCAGGGCTGCCCTGGAGGCTCTCAGGTAGAAGAACAAAATTTGAAAATTTATCAGGTTATTTACCAAATTCCACCCTTAACTGGAAAAAACCAAATCACCATTCTGTGTGTCATGAAGTGATAACTTTGATCTTGGACACATATCTTATTCAAAGAAAAGACCCTTTATAATCATTTGGGGTTCACTTTGAGGCTTAGGGGCTCAACCTGGGCTGCAAGGTGGGCTCTTGGTTTGGAGTTAAGGAAAGGGAGCAGGAATGTTGGGGGTAGGCTACTGGCCCTTCATTCCTAGTCATCCTGCCAGTGTCTGGCTTTAGGATGAAGACAGTTTGGGGGATATGGCTGGAATAGCACTGTGAGGAAGCCAGGGAAGATGGGAAGGGTGCTGTATCTCATATAGGAGTCTATACATACAAACCTAGCACAGGCTGCAGGTACATACTAACTGGCTAATGATGTTTTCTTTAAACTAAAACTCTTGCTTTAAAATTGAGATTTCTGCTCTGATGATGCCAGAATGTTCTCCCAACATTGACACCATCAGAACTAAGTCTGCAGGACAGGATGTATCAAGATCAAGATAACTGGAGGCTGGTAACAAACTCTGGGAACTAAACATGACGAATACCAAGAACATAACTCTGACGGACTGTTCTGATAACCTGACTCAACTATGACGGGCTGTTCTGATGAGCTGTTTGCTTATGACTATTTTTTGTTTAACTCATAAAAAGGCCAACTCAAGATGAGATGGCAGAATGGTCCCTCCATTCTCTCAGATCAATATCCAGTGATCTGAAGAATAAAGTGTTTATTTTAATTCCTGTATCTGCTTATTAGCTGTTTGTAGTGACAGGCATTGGGACCCAGGCCTGTTCCCAATAACAGTACCTTTGTGAAGGCAGCAAGCTCTGTATTCATGAAGGTCAGGAATTCAGTCTTGGAGAGTTGGCAGCTATTACCGTCCTTCCCAGCATACTTCTGGAAAACTGCGATCAGAGACTCGATGCACCTTTCAGTCTCAGTAGGACGGGACATTTTTGCCTTTAGAGAAAAGTATTCAAGGTTCAGCAGATGTCAAGGATCACCGCTGCCGTTACCCCAGAAGAAGAGACCCCAAACCTTGTGCTGATTTCTCCTTTGTTACAACGTAACTATCGGGGAGTGGGGAACTGGAGGCCTCCCCCTGGTGGATAAGAGCAGCAATTGCAGTCTCTCTGGAAAAATTGCCGACCACACCCTTCCTCTGAGGGTTGATCTCCGGGAATTAAAAATCTAATTTTGGACAGTGACGTCTACAATTTAGCGCCAAGGACTTCCTGGAGCCCAGACTGAAGGCTTTCAGAACCCATAATTAACGGGCCGAGGGCTGATCTGAGCACTGTTATTGATCTTGCACAGCTCCAAGTCTCCTCCTTTCCTGTCTCCTTTTTGTCAGACACCAGGTGCTGTTCCAGCCCAGCCAGGTGCCGGAAGCCCAGTGTGTCTGGGAGCATCCTGAACTCTTGTGGGAGATGAAGTCTTTCCCCATGGTTACCCTGTTGGAATTTTTTCTCAATGAGTCATTTTCCTTAAGGAAAGAAAATTGGTTGGTAGGTTCAGGGTTTGGGACAGATATGTTTGCACAACAACTTTTCTTATCAGGACTAAAATCTCAGACTTTAAAGTGTGAGATAACAAGAAGAGCTTGGCTAGAGAGGCTCATCAGATAGAACATTCCAGATTGAGGAGCAAGAGTTTTGTGACTTTTTCTAGACCTACAGAATGTGTTCTCTGCTCCTTTTCCTTGAAGAATTCAGATGGCTTTGATTTTCCTGTTTTAAAGTGGCTTTCTGCCTTTTTCTCCTGTTAAGGAGAAATGTTTCATTTTTTTTTTCCCTCCTAAAATTTTTCCTTGGGCTATCAGTCACAGGGAAGTAATTAACACTACCTCTCACCCAGGAAGTGTTCCAGAGCAAAAGAAACATTATTGAAATGGAATAGCAAAATTTGTAGGGTTGGAAGGGATTTTTAAACCACTCCACAGAAGGGAGGCCCAGAAGTGGGACTGCTTTGCCCACTGCCGTACAGTGGTGCGCAGAATAGGAGACCCAGGCCGAGGTGGCTACCTCCTCCCACCTGCCTGCTCTCCACACCTGAGTTGTGTTTCCTGGGATCATGATAGGAAGGAGAAAACAGTATGATAATGGTCATCGTGAAAGAATTTTAAAAATGCAGCTAAGCAGTCAACATTTGAGGAGAGAAAAAAAAAGTAACACAGGGGAAAAAAAGCTCAGGTATTGCGGTTCTCATTCTTGACTCAGATCCTCCCTTCCCTCCCAAGGTTCCATCCTCTTTTCTCCAGGGCCCTCATTTCAGGGACTTGCCGCCCTGCGCGCCAGACATGCCTTTTCAAGGTGCCTAGTCGCGCTGCTTTTCCCTTTTTGGCGTGGGAGGGAGAAGCAGGGAAGTAGGTGGTGGGCAGGCCGACACACTAAAGTCGGGTCTGGCAAACACACTGTGTAAAAGGCCAAAGGGAAAGCATTTCATGTTCTCCCCTCGCTGGCTTTTGTTTCCAGATAGCAACCACGGTAACACAACAATGAATGGGCGTGGCCGAGGGCCACCGAACCTTATCGATGGATGCCTAAGTTTCATTTTTTTTTTTTTTTTTTGAGACTAGGTCTCGCTATTTTTGCCCGTGGAACCGCAGGCTCACGTTGCCCGGGGTACCACAGACTCAAGCAACCCCCAGCCTCAGCTTCCCAGGCAGCTGGAATTACAGGCGCGCGCCACCACGCCCAGCTATTTTTTTGGGACTAGGTCTCTTTATGTTGCCCCGGGCGGGTCTCGAACCGCGATCCCCAGTCCCAGCTGCGACGCCATAGGCTGTCGCTTAAAGGCACACGCCACCGTACTTGGCGCCGAAGTTTACTTTGCACGCGATTTTTAAGTGTCACAAGATTACTACACTTCCTTTACTTTGCTCTCCCTCATCTGAACGTGTAAAATCCACTCGTGGCTGGTGGGCGGAGGACAACCCGATTTGAGCCCGCGCGCGAAGTTCGCGGGCTCCTTCCACTAAAGGGAGGCCAGGGAGGAGAGCGATGTGGAGGTGGCTTAAAGGAAAAGACAGAGAATTCTGCGGGCGGACCGAAAGCGCGGGGAGGGGAGTAACGGGTGGCTGAGGGAGAGGTTTCAAAGATGGTGGGGAGAAAGGGAAGAAGGCGAGGGCCCGGCTGGGCCGGCGCCGCCCACATTCCTGGCCACCGCTCGGCTGGCAGAGCCGCCGCTAAGTTTCAGCGTCTGGGTCCCGGCGTTGACCGGCAGCTTTACCGAAACTCGGTAAAACTTCTCTAGCGCCACCGGCCCGCGTTCTGAGATGCGCCCTGGCTGGCCTCCAGGGCGGCGGCGCAGCCTCCGAGGGTCCCGCCGGCCTCGGCGTCCAGGGTGGCGAGCGGGACCCCAACGCTGCTCCACCGCGGGAGCCGGACAGCGGGCGGGCGCGGGGCCCCGGAGCCGTGGGCGGAGGCTGGGGCGCCCGCGCCCTCCCCGCCCCCAGACCTTATCTGTCGGGGAAAGCTTGGTTTGCTCGCGCGGCCGCTAGGCTGTTATTAAAGTATAATTTTAGGGCTTCCATTCTCTTTCCCCTAATTCCCGCCCACGGATTAATTTTTCCGGCTCAGTTCTGCCACGTCCACCTACATACAAAGCGCCAGCCCGTGGATGTACGCTGCTGCTCTCTTCTTGTTTAGAGAGGAAAACACCGAAGTCCGGCTTACCTTGTCGGAGAGCTGCGAGGCGCAGGGGCTGTGAGCAGGAGCGGTGGCGACTCTGGGCGGCGCGGGACCCGCCACTCCCCGCCCGGCCCGCGGGTCGCCCCGCCCGGGTGCGCATGACTCACGCTGCCCGCTGCCGGCGCGCCCGCGCGGCAGATCCGGGCTTGTCGGCCGCCGCCTTCGAGACAGCCGGTCTCACCGTAAATTCACGTAAGACGCATTGTCCTCTCCACCAACCCCTCTTTCCTCGCCTGTGAATTTGGGAGGTTTTTAAGTCTCTCGATGAAAAGTGCTGGGCCCTCGTCTTTGGGGATGCTGTCCCTCTCCAGTCTCTCCCTTCTAGGAGTTCATTCTGCCCTTTGTCCGCCTTAGAGAGGCAGGAAGATCCCTTTTTAAAACCGTGCCAGGTCACTGTAGGAGCAGAAGTTCCCCTAGGGCCGAATTGCTGTTCCTCACACCGAAGACAGTCAATAAATGGTAGTTGTACGGACTGTAGTGGAGGCAGGCTTCAGAGCTTGGTGGTGGAGACTCGCGGTGACCATCACTGAGGGAGATATCCTACACTGTCAAAAAGTTAACAGGGGTATGCAGGAATACTACTTCATTCAAAAAGTAAGTTACCACACACAAACAAAAACTTTGGTGATTGTGCCAGGAGTAGCAGATGTCACACACTTCTCTCTAAACCAATACATTTGAAAAACTCAAACAAACCAGGTCCAAACTAGTGCTGCAGTTAAGAAATTATCTAAGACCCACTCCAGTCAGTCTTCATCAGGAACAGGAAAACTGCAAATAAACCAACAGAAGAAATAGACGAGGTGAGGGATATGATTAAAAGCACCGAACACACATTTTCCTCTGGGTGGGACCCAAAAAGAGCTTGGCGTGAACTACTGAACACAAGACTGTGAGACCAACTATAGAGAAGTCCATCAGGATTACTCCAACACCATCACTCTCACCTGGACCTAAGAGCCAGAATAATGGTTCAGTGAAGCCTCCAATAGAAGCAAGATGCACCCCCTCTGGACAGAGGGAGGAAGGCCACAGAACTATGGCAGCTGCCTGACAACTAAGTGGCAATCTGTGAACAAGGAGACCAACCAGATCAACCATTATTCAATACCTCTCCTGGAGGAGACATACAGAACAGAGGAACTGGCACTGTTGGAATTCGAATGAGCTCTGATGGGCTGTCTGACGTAGGCTACCACTGGAACTCTGAGAAGCTGGTCTACCATGCCCCAGGAACACTGATCCTCACCCAGGAAAAGGACCTTGCTCTGGAAAAAAGAGACTAAAGAGCTAAACATGGACCAGCAAAAATTAATGAGAATGGAGAGGAAGTGACCAGAGGAGCAGGGTAGGGGGTAAGGGGGTAGCCCCAAGGGCACCAACGACCATATAAAGACGGATGATGCTGTATGATATTAAAAGTGAAAACAAAAACAAAACAGTAGAGGGGTGGGGTGGGGGGGAGATCTGAGTTAAAAAAAAAAATTACCCAAGAGAGTAGGACTCTGGTTATGTGGGTTGGCAGAAGCTCTGGGCCCTAGGTCTGTTACTTCATTCTAAAACCCTGGTTCCCCTGAGCTTCCATTTCCTTATTTGTCAAAATAGGCCACATTGCCCTCCTATTTCATAAGAATTTGTGACTGTCTAATAAACTTCTCTGTGGGGATTTCAAAAATTGCAAGGGAATGTAAATGAAGATAGTGGGCTGTAGGCTCAGATTAAATCTCCCCTGGCCATCCAACTCCTGCAGCTTCAGCTGGTCACCTACCTGCACTCAGCTGCTGCAGATTCATGGCTCCAGCTGCTCATTCTTGAATCACTTGTAAGGCCCACTTGCATCTCAGACACAACAATTCAATAAATAATTTGTTTTTTCCTGACCTGTTTCTCTTCTGTCTTTGCTAGTGGTATGGACTTTCTCCCACCTTGAAAACATTGAAGCCAGCAAATCACTTTCTTAGTGAATAATTCCCCTTCCCCCCCCTTCATAGCAATGTTCCATAGTGTCAAATACTGCTGGTTTAATTTTATATTCTCTCTTGAATCCAACCTAATATTTTCCATTCCCATCCCCAGTGTTCTGGTTGTCATTTCCTCTTTCATCCAGTTTTCTAACTGGTCTTTTTCACCCTCTACTCTGTTCTATTGACTGTTAAAAACACATTTACCTAAAAACCTGGCAAAATGGCACAGTTCTGGTCACTTGCTTCAAAAAACACAATACAGCAAAAGAACCAAACAAAATGGCTCTCCAATACTTTGTATATCAAATCTAAACTTTGCAACTTTGAGGAAAAAAATCGCTGAACTTTAATGAATTATTTATTTATTAAACAAGTATTTTTTGAAACCTATTAGTTGCCAAGTGCAGGTGTAGGCACTGGAGATACACTTGAAAGGTAACAGAAGTCTGTCTTTGGGGAGGTTTATGGCTAGACTCTAGACCTTATGGTGGTTTTGGTAGCTGCTTAAATCACCCTAAAGTTATATGAGAAATTCTCTGCATAAGAGAAATTTTTCTGAAGGAGCCATAATTTATACCTGAGTCTTTGAAAAATCTGTGATCAAAAATTTTAAAGACTCATTTGTCTAAATTATTCCAGATCTGAGTGAGAAGGCCTTTCACACAATAATCCACATTAAGGAAAAATTCCTCACTTCTATGCCCAGCTTAAGGATCCCCCTAGTTGCAGTTTTGCCTGATTTGACCTAGTGTTTGGGATGAAGTTCAAAAGCTAGCCTCTTGATGGTGAATAGTAGATGTTATGTGACATGATATGAAAGGTTAGCTGGGACTGATCAACTTCTTGGTCTTGGGAAACAGAGATTAGAAACACTTTAGAAACATCCTTTAGAAGAGCTGAAACTGAGCATTTGCACAGAGAGAATTGTAAGGTCATGGCCCATCAAAGTTACGAAAAAGCAGACCTAACAAGTAAAAAGAAGCTATGAAACTTTCATAAGTGTGCAGAATAGAAGGGGACAGATCAGAAATAAAAGACATTGTTACTTGGATATTGGGCTAGGGTGAAGCACAGGGGGATGAAGGGTCTGTGGTCCAACTCAACCACTTCTTGCTTTACTTGAGCTGGTTGGTTGGTGTTCCCGGTTTTCATTTCAGTAACTTCTCTGCTCCATGAGGTAACTTAGGTCAACCAAAGAGTTAAACCCAGAAAGTTTGAATCGTCCAGAATAGATTGGGGATCAGCCCTGCCCAGGTGGGACTGAAATTTCCCAGGATCAGGCTGAAAGGGGGTCACTACCAAGGGCTCAGTCAAAGGAGGGAGCTTTTAGGAAAGGGAGCTGGGGAAGGTGCATTTGGCAAAGCAGGTAAGCAATGCAAAAGTGCAAGGCTAAAGCTGGCAAGGAACTGAGGATGAGGGAGCACTGGTAAATTGATAGCAAGGCACATCAATGAAAAGGGGATATTCAGGAAATAAATAGGGGGATTTTTGCAGTGTACACTCTGTGTAACCCAAGCTCCATGCAGGGTTAAGTAGATTTTAAAATGAACACAATCGAGTATGACATATACAATAACAGGTGTGTTATCAGGGTACAATGACATTTCCCAGAAGGGTTTGGTGAGCTTGAGGGGCAAGTGAGAATGACACTTGAGCTGGTATTGAAGGAGGAATAAGAATTCACCGGATGGATGGTGTGGTCAGGATGGTGCAGTGGTGCATCCAGGTAAAGCTGGGAAAGTGATATGATCCATTTAACTTTTAGGGAAGTGCAGAAGATGTAACAGAGGGGCCAGAGGCAAGGCACATATTAGGACATTGTTGCAAGAACCATGGTGACATGGCTATGGAGACAGGGAGAGGGATTTGCTAAGTACTGAGAAGGCAATAACAATTGAACTTGCCCTCCATTTGGATGCCACACATGTGAAACTTTCCTTATCTCCACCACTTTTCCTTTTTCCTCCAATATTATGTTGTAAAAGAAAGTTTTTTTTGGGGGTGGAATCTATATATAAAAGGGATTTATATAAATAGAAGTTTTGGTTTTTCCACTAACATCTGAGTCCCTTGCAATTATGCTGAACCTTTGTGTCACTGATAGTTACTCTCATAGTGAAACCCAGTGATGTTTCATGGGAGTGAATGAACATGAAGCTTCCAGTGTTGGGGGCTGTACCAGGCCTTTTTCTGTATAGTCTGATATCCATGTAATGTTAAATAACTTGTTGTTCTAGGTGTTGTTTGATTCTTTGTGCTGCTTTTCATTTCTTGGGGAGGGTTTCAAGATATTTCCAAAGGTCTTGAATTTATATCCAGCACATGTTATATTCAACACGTGTTTATTGAATACCTGATTGTGTGCAAGGGTCTGATATGCAAAGATAAATGTTGTGACTTCTGCTGTTGAAGATCCCCAAATCCAATTTGATGAATTAGGCATAAATGGGATCCTTACAGAAGTGAAGCTGTCCACATCAGAAGGCACTCACCTGGTCTCTGGGGTATCTCAGTAAGTGCAGGCTCATAGGTTTACCTCTTGAAGATGAGAACTGTAAGGGTAGTTGCATTCTCTCTGAGTTATAGGTCTTGCCAGGAGCACTGAGAATATGTTCCTAATATTAAAACTACTGTCTTTGAGGCCTCCATGGTGTAAAGGGAACTGCTGAACAAGGGATCTAAAGGCTTAAACTTTAATATCAGCCTTCTCCTTTACTATATAAGCTGCTTTCTAATTCTGAACTTCAGTTTTTTCATATGTAAGATAGGCTAATAATTACAGGGATAATGACTATAAAAGGCCTCTTTAAATGGTGGGGTGTGATAAAATGTTAATCACTACTCACAGTATTGTTGTGTGCATTAAACGATTGTGCTTTGCAAGCTTTACCTAGCAGAATCTGGGTGTCATTATCATTATCCCTCCAAGCCCTTTCCTCCTCACTTCCCGTTGCCTCTGCCCTAATTACTGGTCCTGTTAAGTTCTCTGCTGTGATGGCACCTTCAGAGCAGTTACAGGACCTGTGCAAGCTGGAGGGACTTAGCCCTTGGTACACACCTACTTTCTTCTTCATCTATTCTAGACATCTCTCACACTGTTGGCTGGAAATCATTCAAACATGTTTGTTTTTAGGCAGAGTTGAGCAATTTTCTCTTTCACAAGGACCCACAGCAAATTGCCACATGTGCATTGCATTTTTGCTCTGAGAAGGCCATACACACCTTGTCAGGTTCACCTCCACCTGTTGTGATCTGGATGTGTCATCAAATTGTTCCCAATGCATCTTAATTTTTTGGTCTCAATTCTTTTTCTAGGAATGCAAGCCCCTTTATGTCGGAATCCAATTTTTTTCTTCGGTGTTTTCCTTCATTTACAGAAAATTTACGTTGCTCCCTGTTGGTAGGGTGATCTCTCAGCCCATGCTCACTCACTTGCACATGAATTGTTAAGATATTAAAAGCTTTCTCTCTCCACTGATTGTTTTGTGACTTCTCTTCTTGTCTGAACCCAAGTGCTGTTCATCAGAATCTCCAGCCAGCCCAGTCCTCCCCCAGGTTACGTGGTCCTACAGCAAACAATGTAAGAGGATCATGCCTGGTATGGTGAGGACCCCTGGGTCTTTGAAACTCAGCAATCTGGACATGGCCAGATTGGTTGGTGCAAGTTCACATTTTGACTGGACTTTATTCTTGTTTTCCCTTCTTTTCACCTGAAATGTTTCCTGATGAAAAATTCTCATGTCCAAATTCTACCCAAAAGAACTCCCAACCCAAAAAGAACTTTCTCCCTGAAATTTTCACTTATGTTTCTAACCAAAATAGAGGTTTCTCATCATAGAATTACCATTTATCTATATTTCCTTGTGGCATGCATTAAATTGTCTTGAATTATAGCTGTTTAAGTGTGTGCCATTTTCCAACCCCACTGGGCTGTTAGTTCTTGAGAATATCTAGTATAATAATGCTTTGTTGGTGGCACCCCCACTTCCAGAGAACATTAAAAGTCTGCTTCAGGTTTAAGGATTAGTAGAGGGTATGAGGACTTCCTTGTGACAAATGAAGAATGTAAAGATTTTTGAGCTCTGTAGTGTGGTCTATTTGATTGTCTGAAATTTGGGGGAATAAGTTTTACCTCTTGCCCAAGCCCAGCTTTTGGCAGGTCTATCATGGACTGGTAAGTATTAAATATCAAACGATAACCATTTTGTTAGCAGATATCAAGCAGCCATTTTTTTTTGGAAAAAAGTTAGGCTTCTATGGAAAGGGGCAGGTGAGCCAACCTTATATGGACATAAGGGCCATGTCAGCCAAAAAGCCAACCACATATGGCACCATTGGCCTTCAGCCAGCAACATCCCCTTATATGGCAAAGCCCCTCACTAGCCAGGTAAGACTTATCTCTCAGACCCATGCTAGCCAACCCAAATGGTTCACATATCCCCAAGCCCCTCACTGAGGGATAAAAGAGAAACAAGTGGGGGCTCGGGGTCCTTACTCACCCTGATGTAGCTGCTGTGTCGGTGATCCAGGTCAGCGATGGACCCTGACTTAAGTCAGAAAATAAATGCCTCTTGCCTTTGCATCACCCATGTGCTGTTGCTGCTGGAATCCCGGATCTGTACTTTAACAGTAAGTTCAGCCTCAACTCCAGCTTAGGAAGAAAAGGTACGTATGAGGGTGCACTGGGGTAAAGGCAGTAGGAAGTTGACTCAAGTCTTGTAAGTGATCATGGAATTATTATTCACTGTCTCCTGAGCAGGAGACCTGAGGTAGAAGAGGTCCCAGGGCTGACTGACTTAGCAGTATAGTGATGTCATCAGGGATATGGTTCTTCTGTTCTTTTATCTCATGGTTCATATTTCACTGTAGTCACAAGTCACACATCCAGGAAATATATTTCCTTGTTCATGTCCAGCAGGAGAGACTTGCTTTTCTTTCCCAGATACACTGAGCAAGAGTTGCTTAAAATCTCATTGCCCAAATTGGCATAGACTTGCTTTCCTTGAACCATACACTGGCCAAAGCGATAGAATTGTTTTCATAAGCTAAGGAAAACTGGGGTAGCATGGGTATTGGAGAGCTGTGGTAGACTGTGTTTTCCAGTAATGGCCACATCACTATCTGCTGTCGTACATGTTTTTTACAATGTCACTTTTACCCTCCTTCACTCAAGAGGTGAGATCTTTGGAAGTGACATTATATGATTTCTGAGGCTTGATGTTAAGAGATAATACTGAGTCTTTCTGGTTTTCTGGGGAGTCCTCTGGAGAACCCTCATCAGGTTGTCTCCTGAGACACTCAAAGACCCCATGCTATGAAGAAGCCCAAGCTGCATGCTGCACAGATTCAGGTAGAGGAGGCAGTAACCAGCACAAATGACAGCATGGGTGCATGCTGACTTGGCATTGGATCCTTTAACCTCAGACGGCCCCAGCTGACAGGGTATGAAGCAGAAGCGAGCTGTTTCCTAAGCTGCCAAGTTTTCGGTTATTTGTTACACACCAACTGGCAACTGGACAGGACCCCACTGTGGAGATAAACTGTGTTTTCTCAGTGCCTCACTCTGTCACTAAATTGGTTAGATATCAAGGGCAAGGCTACCAATGAGACTCTGGACAAAAGATTTGAAACCTGAAAGAAACTTCACAGTTTAATCCAAATTAATCACTAAACCTAGGAATTTTATATGAGATTTGGGGGTTTAAGCTTTATGACAAAGAACAGTGATTCTTTTTGCACACCTCCCTTGAAAAGTTGCAGTGGAAGATGACTGGCTATAATCGGCACAAATGAGATCTATGTAAATTATTCTTGACTAACATCGCTCCATTTTTTCTTAACTGTGGCCCACCCTGGAAGGAGTAAGCCCATTGAGACAATGTTCCTTTGGTGGGGCTCCGGCCTCTTTTCCTATTTAAGAACCAGGATCTTGACAGATTATCAATCAAAACAAGTATTCTCAAAATAATTTATTTTCAAAATAATTTATTTTAGCTGAAGAAGGAAATGACTGGATTCACGCTTTAGAAAAACCTACATATAGTTTTAAAAGTGTTAATTCCACCATAAATATATAAAATATATTCTGAGATGGGGTGGGGTGGGACCGTTGCTTGGAGGGGGTCGCAGCATAGACAAGGTTGCGCAGGTAGAGAGAGAAGGAGTGATGGGAGGAGGGAGGATCAGGACAGCCAGAGTCAGCACCTGCCTGCACAGGGTAGGGAACTTCTGGACACGTGTCCCTTGCCACAAACTTCTCGTAACATTTTCCCTTCACCCAGGGAATTCTTTTAGTCTTGGCAATTGGAGTGTTTTGTATGTTCAGGCTCAAAACCATCAGGGACCACAGGTGACCTCAGGGACCCAGGTCAAGGTGAACCTGGGAAAACTGTGAGCTGTTGACTGGGCTGCTTCTCGGAGTGAGCTTGTATTTCTTTTTGTCTGGAGACTTAAAGCACATAGAAGGCAATGTGAAGCCCAAAATCTTCCCAGAACAAGAAGGGGGAAATTCTGAAACCCTCATTAAACACATTTGTACTTCAGGCTTTGGAAGGAGCCAAAATGCCAAAGGGAAGAATCCCAAAGCATTGCCTACACTGATGTGATACCCTGACATATGCCTAACAAACACAGTATATATTCACTAGACTTGGCGATAGTTCGAGAAGTTCCAGCACAGTGAGTCACCTTGGGGTTCATCTGATTTAGGAAAGACCTTTAATTCCCTCCTGGTAGTCCCTTTAGTGCTCTCTAAGTAGTTGAGTTTTGAGTTCCTTTCACTGTGGATGGATGGATGGCTCCCACCAGTGTGAACAGGATGACATTGTTCTGTGGGCAGGACAATTGTGAAAGGAGCTGTGTTTGTGTAAGTCTGCAGGGAGAAAAACCCACTTAGAATGTCCCTGCCAAAGTAATCAGTAGAAGGCATTCTCCCAGAGGTCTCCAACAGATCCCTGAAGCTTAGAAATTCCAGAACCTTGGGAGCCAGGAACCCTTTAGTCCCTTAAGATTTCTCTTGCTGTGATCCTTTCCATTATCAGCCTGGCCAGAATCCTTTCCTACATCCTGTATTTACCACCTTCTTCCTCATCAGGAAGGAACACAATCCAGCCAGCTATTTCATTGCATTTCTGGCCACCATGGACCTTCTACTTTTCATCTAGGTCATCCACATCAGCATATACATATATGAGCACCCACACCTGGAGTTTTGACCAAATTGTGTGACATCTGGCTGTCCTCTGACATGACATGCTGCATTGTCTCTATCTTGCACCTCTGGGGCATTGCTTTGGACAGGTCATCACTGATGCCCTGAAGTGTAATAAACACTGACAGAGGGCCACGAGGCCACCATGATTTCCATCATCAGGGCCCTCTTCACTTGCATCTCCACCCCACCACTTTTTTTGATAGCAGCAGACAGAAGCTCAGGAAGAACTGTCTTAGAGCTTGGTGAATACACCTCAAATCTCCCAAACCATCAACTTCATTTGTGGGGTCTTCTACACCCTGTCTGTTTTGCTCATTGCATCATATATCCCACTCGATGTATTCCCCCTCTATAGGAAGCACTTCCCCACTGCCCATCTCATCAGAGGCTCTGAGGGGGTCTCTGTCTTTTCAACTCCATCTTTCACGAGGGACACTCATATTTAGTAGGCTCCTCCTCTTTTCAACCTCATTGGAAAAATTATTATTATTTAAATCCAATAACCTTTGTTACCATTGTTAATTACAAAGATGAATACCAAACCTCACAATAGGCTTATCGGTAAGATTTCAGTTAATGAGCACGGGCTCAAGGGTCTCCAAACTTCTTGGATTCACACGACGGGGTTCAGCCACAAGCAGGGTCCGGTCGTAATGGATGAGGATGTCTTTGATCTCCTATTTTTTTTTTTTTTTTTTGAGACTAGGTCTCACTATTTTTGCCTGTGGAACCGCAGTCTCTCGTTGCCTGGGGTACCACAGACTCAAGCAATCCCCAGCCTCAGCTTCCCAGGTAGCTGGGATTACAGGCATGCACCACCGCACCCAGCTATTTTTTTGGAACTAAGGCTCGCGGACTCAAACCGCGATCCTTAGCCCTGGCTGCTTCATAGGCTGAAGCTTACAGGCACGAGCCACCGTGCCCGGCCTTCTTTGCTCTCCTTCTTAGAGGCCTCATCCATGTATTATAGGCTACTAGGGCTTTGGAGCTGGACTGACGGATTGCATGAATCCACGCAAACTCGGATGTCCACACCAGTGAATCTCTCTTTGCCCAGAAGCAGAACAGGTACTGCTTGTACTGCATCTTATGCGAATCGATCATCTCCAAGGGCCGCCCGTTCACCTTGATGAGGCCGTTTCCCTGTTCACAGTGCGCCACTGGCCATCTTGCTTCCAAAGACCTGCAGGGACTGCAGGGGCATGGCTACGAAATCCAGACAAGAGCTCCTCACCGCGTGGTGCCCATCATCGGAAAGTAAAGTGCAGGGCCACCACAGACCTCATTGGAAAAATTAAATTTGCCCATAGTGCCCTAGGGCCTAGGAGTATTTCCACCGCTGGAGATAGGAAAACCACTGTAATGTTGGCATTCATCCTGGGGTGTCCATACATGGCTGGCTGCCCTTCTTTGTTGCATCCTCTTTGATTGTCCTCGCCATCTTCTAGAACTCTTTCTTAATGGACTCACCCAGATCTCTTTGACTTTTTCCATCCAAAAGGATCATTTTAAAATTAGAATGTTAATGAAAATAAATTTCATTCTGTTTCAGGACCCAAGAGTGTAAACACGATTTGGTTTGGGGAAAATAAAAAAAATGTAACTATAATTAACAACAAAGGGAACTGGGAGCAGGATGGAGGTGGGGGTGGGGTAAAAAACAACAACAACAAGGGAGGAAAAGGCAGAAGGGAACAACTTTTTTTGCTCTGAATTTAGGGGGAAAATAGACTTTTTCAAGCTATATTGTGTGAACTTACTGCAAAATGTTCTGGAAAATATCCTACTGCTCTGGCAGATAGGACAACAAGACCATCTGCACAGACTCGAAGTTACAGATTGAACTCCCTTGCCCCTTCGATTCCCCCATGTGAAGACATAGGCTATGAACTATAAAGAGGTTCTTCACCAGAAGGCAACCATCATGATGTCTTGATCTCAGACTTTCCAAGCTCTAGAATTTAAGCAATAAATTCCTACTATTTATGAGCTACCCAGTCTAAATGAAATGTTATAGCAGCCTAAATGAAATGAGACGATACCCTTTTACTGAAGTTTCAGACATTGGGTCAATTTGGATCATAAGAAAACAGAGAAACCCAACCAGCTATCACTGACCATCCATCTTGTGAGGGTTCTGTTACCATAAATGCTAGGCTCCCCTTCCTCCAATTCAGCCCTTTCCCATATCTTGTATCATGCTCTTGCCTCAAGGTCCTTATCATGTGTTTCTCAGGTATCAGTTGAAATCAGAAATTCAGATGAATTTATGATCCTGAGCAGTTTAATTCTCTTTATGTCTTCTTTAGATCTTCAAATCTACATTTCAGACAGTGCTCTGGGTTTTGACTTTAATGAAGGTCATTATAGTAGTCTCATAAGCCATCATAAAACCATTTCATTTTTTCAGTTAAAACTGATTCTCCCAGGCTGGGCATGGTGGCACCTGCCTGTAAGCGACAGCCTAGGAAGCTGCTGCTGGGGCCAGGGATCACGGTTCGAGTCCCGTTGGGGGTACACGGTGAGACCTAATTCCAAAAGAATATAGCTGGGCGTGGTGGAGTGCACCTGTAATCCCAGCTACCTGGGAAGCTGAGGCTGGGGATTGCTTTAGTCTATGGTACGCCGGGCAATGTAAACCTGCGGTTCCACAGGCAAAAATAGCGAGACCTAGTCTCAAAAACAAAAACAAAAACAAACTAAAACTGATCTTCTCAATACAAATCAAAATCATGAGACACCATTTCTTATCTACTAGAATGGCTATAACTAAGCAAGCAAGCAAGCAAACAAACAAACAAACAAACAAACAGAAAATACCCAGTGTTGCCAAGACCATGAAAATATCAGGAAGTATGGATATTAGGGTGGACTGACTCATCATGTTCTCATGAGGAAAAAAAGAAAACCAATACTTGATCATTGCTGTGTGCCATTTGCAAACCAGAAAAGTCATTGCAAACGAGATAAGGAAAACCTCTCTCGTTAACCAGTTCCCAGAAAACTAGGGACTGATTTACTACAATGACCTTCTGAGACTGCATTGGTGTCTGCTGGCTTCCCTAAATCAGAGATAGCAACCACCTGCCTACACTCCCCCTTCCTCAATTACTCTTAGACTTTAGAATGTTAATTGTCTCTCAGGTTTGTTTGTGTTCTTTGAAATTCAACAGACCCTTACCCTGTGTCCCTATAAATACCCCTTTCTTTTGTTAATAAAGTTGTCTCATGGTTCATACTTCCATCTGACCCCCGGCTGTGGCAGGGCAAGTATCTTCTCATGAATTCATTTCTTGTACCTTGCATCTGGCGGTCAACAGATCATGTCTAAAAAGGAGTTTTTTCTTTTCTCCTTTCAAGGCTAGGTTTATTTAGTACCCTATATTTCATCAGTTCACAGGGCTGATCCTACAAAGCAATCTATTAACTAGATTCCTTATCTTATATACTTACACTTATCATATACTTATCATATTGTTATTTTTCCTTATGGCATTTATCACAGTTTTGAATGATATAATTCTGTGTGATCATTGACTGTGTCTCCCTAATTATTGGAAGCTATTTGCAGGCAGAAAGTGCTTAATAATTTTGAATAAATGAGTAACCCCCCTTTAGGATATCATGAGTTTGAGTATAACCATGTAGACATAATTCTTTACATGGAACATCCTTTGTGACATATATTTTATCAATTTATGCCTTAACAATGAAATGTAGCTAGTGAGCAAGGTGATAAAGCGTTTAGATTCAGAAATATACCTGGGTCAAATTCTAGCACTGGGCCAAATACTTTACATTCAGTTTCCTCATTTATTCAGCAAATGTTAATTGTCCATAATTTGCTACTCTTTTTGGCTCTGGGGCATAGAAGTAAGAATAAAATTGCTGTCCTCAAATAACAAACTATACATTAAATGTTCAAGGTGAATGGTGGTAAATTAAAGGCAGGTGGGGAAAGAAAGGGGGGACAAGGGTAGCCAGTGTGTACATGAGGGCAAGGGTTACTAGTCTCGAAAAAGATTTACAGGAAAATGCTCTCTAGAAGGTATCTGTAAAATGGGAATACAGCATCTCAGGCCTGTGATAAAAATTTAAAAAGAAAAAGCATGGGAATGCAAACTGTTCCAGCCACTATGGAAAGTTGTGTGGAGGATCCTCAAACTACTGAAAATGAAATTACCATTCAATCCAGCAATCCCACTTCTGGAAATCTACCCAAAGGACACCAAAACACTAGTTCAAAAAGACACCTGTACTTGGATGTTTATGGCAGAACTATTTACAATAGCCAGGATATGGAAACTACCCATTCACCCTAAAACTGATGACTGGTTGAAAAAGATGTGGTGTATTTACACAAAAGAATATTATTCCTCAATAAAACTGATAAATATGACACATTTGTGATAACATGGGTGAACCTAGAGGGAATCGTTAGCAGAAATATATCAGAAAGAATAAAACAGAAACCACATGGTCTTACCTATATGGGACATAGGAGTAACAAACAAAAGGCCAAGAAAGTAAAAATGAGCTAACAACAGAACTGGGGCAAGCAGCTAGGGAGGGGGAAGGTGGAGGGAGAAATCAGGGAACGGAGGAGCACAAGAAGATCAAGGTGAAGGTTCATGGATGATAAGGTAAAAAGTTTCAAATACTGCAGAAATATTTAAAGTGAAAAGCAAACATTTCTTGTGGACAAGGTTTTCAGAAATTGTTTTGCTGCATTATATACCTAGTCATAGACATGTCTAATAGTGGGCTTTATTGAAAAATAATTAAATGGTTTCATTTCTTTCCCTAAAAATTGCTCTAGAATTCCTGTACATATGGCATATTTGAGGAGAAACAGGGGAAGCAGATTCAGGAGTTTCTAGATACCAGCATTTAACATTTTGTCAGATTTTGCAAAATTGTCCCACAAGAGCACAGAGAAAACAGGTTACTCTAAGGTTGTGAACCAACAAGTCTGCTTAGATGTAAAATATCAAAACAAAGGAGTTAAACATTTTAATACATTCTTGTGTTTCAGTCTAGGTGGGAGGAAAGGGAGAGTTGCTTTAGTTCTGGTGCTTCTTTCAGCCGCCTTCATGTCCAGGCCACAGCGCTCCCTTTGCTTCACTTTAAGTCTCAGCCTAGGTAAAATCTCCCTCTGTTGCTTAGTCACCCTGTGATTGCCAAAACAAACACACAAATACAAGAAAAAACCAAAACCAAAACAAAACAAGTTAGCAACACAAAACCTAAAAAACCAAAAACCCAAAACCTAAAACCCAAAACCAAAAACACGACAACCTAGTGGCCCCCAAAACAGGAATGACCTGTTTCCCAATTAACCCCTGATTACCAGAGTGGCTTCAGCTTTCCCTTTTGATTACCCAAGCCCTGACCTCTCCTTGCAGGCAGGTAGGTGCACTTTAGAGGGAGAGAGAAAAGCAAATACTCTTAGAGTAAGCCATTTAAATTTTAAGTGACAAACTTAAGACACAAAAGCAAGCAAACTGAATAGGCTTACAGTGTGGAGAGGGGAAAAGTATTTAGTCAATAAATATGTACTGGGCATCTGCCTGGTGCTAGTGTGGCCCTTAGGTCCAGTGCAGTTGAGTGCCCTGTGGGGGGGGGGTTGGACCTAGCAGTGTCTGACTGCTAGGCCTCTCATTCTAGCCCTATACTGGGGAGCAGAGAGGGACCCCTGTCTGTGGTTGGCTTGTGTTTATATTCCCTGTGGAGAAAGGTCTGCCTCTGTGCTCCTCTCCAAGTCAGGCTGGTCTGTCATAGATGGAGCTGCGGACAGGGGACAAGTGTTTTTGATGGTGTAAGTGGAGAAAATTACTTCTACTCCTGTTGGGTTTGGGCTAGGAACTGGCTAGAGGCATGAGGCCACCACCCAGGAAGTGACTCAGTCGCCGGGTACATCTTGAATTGCGGTTTGCTTTCTCTGCAGACCTGTGGGCGGGTGTTGAGTTCAGCCGTTATAGGTGGAGCTCCTACATAACTTCAGGGGTCCCATGCTATTGGCTTCTATGTCATTTCCTTACCTCTTGTCACCGCAGTAGCCAGAGCTGAGGGGTAGAGTTATGAGTACCACCCTGTGAAATATTTGGCAGTGCTGCCTCAGAAGCTGGCACCTCTTTCCCTCTAACCCCCACCCTCCACCTTGCTCACTCAAGAGCCCAGAGGCAGCACTTCTGTGACCTCAACTTTGGGGCCCAGCAGCGGGGTTGGGGTTCCGGCAGGGTGCAGAGCTGGTGGCTGTGGGCAGGGCAGACACACCTAAGTCACTTTACAGGCACACCTAATTCATTTTGGATTTCTCAACTAATAAAGAACTTGTTAAATTACAGGACTCCCATGAAGCCTTAAGCTCTCAGTATACCAGGAAAAGCTCTCACTGGTGACTCTCTGAATCCAGCACACCTATTTTTTGTACATATGTACGTGTGTATGTATGTATGTATCAACTCAAGCACTTTACAAAATAATTTAAAGAATAAAAATAAACGGTAAAAATAACCATTAGACATTAAAATAAGTATTTAGATATAGCAAACTCAAATTTTTCTTCCATATTTTCCTGCATTCAAAGGCATACATTCATTTATTTCAGTGTGTGCTTATGCATTACACACATTACTTAATGCTACTAATGGCTTATCAACTGTCATGTATGACCCTGGAACATAACTATCTTGAAAATACTGATATATAACCAGAAGACAGGAATTTGGGCCACCCGTTACCACCGAATGCCAATAAAGGCAGGAATTGAATCTCTAATGTGTGCTTTCATCAGGCAGCCTGTAATCTGGAAGATGGGGGGGCTGGGGATTGGTGAGGAAGTGACCTCTTAAAGAACCCATCTTCACATTTCATTTTCGCCTGACTTTTTATTTTCGGTGAGTTGTTGAATAAAGAAGATTCAGCAGTAAACAGGCCTTTGCTACTGCCAGAAACTTGTGATGTCCAATCTTTGGAACACTTATTACCCTTCTGGACCTCTGGCTTTGAGCTCATCACAGGGTGCTGAGGCTGGCCTTTGGGTGTCTCTGAACTAAATTAACTCAGAGTAAACGGGCCATAACCAATATGTGTGTGTGCAGATTTCCTACTCTACCACACACAGTGTCTCCTCTCCCTCCCTAGCCCCTAGTTCAGATTTCAAGTACATTTGTGATAGATTATAGCTTAGTATCACCTATAGTTTTCTTGTGTTTGTGCTATAAAACACAGCACTGGTGATACATCTGATAGAGGGTTAACTTCCAAAATATTTAAGGAACTTATATAACCCAATGGCAAGAAAGCAAATAATCCAATTAAAAATGGGTGAAGAACCAAACAAACATTACTGCAAAGGAGATATTCAAATGATCAACAGGTATGTGAAAAGGTATTCACATCAGTAATCATCATGGGAATGCAAACCAAAACCACAATGAGATACCACCTCACATGTAAGGATGGCTGTTCTTAAAATGACTAGAAATAACAAGTATTGGCAAGGATGTGGAGAAAAGGGGATCCTTGTGTGCTGTTGGAGGGAATGTAAATTGGGGCAGCTATAATGGAAATGGTAAGAAGATTATAAAAAAATTAAAAATAGAACTCCCATATGATCCAGCAATTCTACTTCTGCAAATATTCTGAAGAGATATTCACTCCCCTATAAACTACCCCATGAACTTTGCCTCATTGTTTACAATAGCTAAGACTTGGAAACAACCTAAGTTTTCTTTGGTGGAGAATAGATAATGAAGGGGGTGAGACCATATATATATATATATATATATATATATATATATATATATATATATATAATAGAAGGATACATTCAGTCATAAAAAGGAGAAAATCCTGTCATTTGCAACTACATGGGTGGACCTTGAGAGAGTTGTTCTGACATAAGTCAGAGAAAGACAAACACTCTATGATCTCACTTATATGTAACCTGAAGAAAACAAATGAAACACGGAAACAGAGAAGAGATCTGAAGGAGGTTGCCTGAGGCAAGAGTGGGACAACTGGGTCAAAGGGGTCATCACACAGCAACTTTCAGTTAAGATAATTAAGTTAAGGAATGGAGGGAGGTCTAGTAACTACAGCTATTAGCACTGTATTTGAAAGTTATTTACTAAGAAAGTGGATCTTACAAGTTCTTTTTTCTTAACTTATTTTAAATTTATTTTTATTCTTTAGATCACAACCTTGGTAAGTGGTTTTTGGGATACCTCCCTCTCCCTCCTCCCTCTGGTGCCCCTTCCATTCTCTCAACCACCCCCCCTTTGTTGTTTACTAGTCTGTGTTAAGTCCATTAGTCTCTTTCTTGTGGCAGTGTTCTTTAGTTGGGTGAGGGATTGTGTTGTTGAAACCAGTCGAACCTTACTGATAGGTTTTCAGTCTTAAGTTTGTGTTGGGCAGCCAGTCTGTATTTATTTGTGGTCTGTCCATGTTTTCCTGTTGCAGGCCATCTTTTCCAATCCCATCTCTGCTGTTTTGTTGCTTTACCTTATGGTTCTGTTGTCAGATTTGGGGGGGTCTTGCCCCCAGCCAGTGTCCGTGAAGAAGTTTGTCTGTTGATACAGGCGTCTGTGAATGGCCATTGTAGATCGTCCTTTCTGCCTCAGTTTGCAGCTTTGCTGTGGGGCTGATATCCACCATCTTTGGCCTTTCTATCCTCTCCTGTAGTATGGGGAAGGGGCCTTGCTCTCCTAGGAAGCATCTTCAAAATGAGGTCTTGGATCTTCCTGACCCGGTGAACACATAGGTGTGCTTCGTGACATCATGTTTCTACAGTTTTTTCTCTTGTCCTGCATGCACTGGTTCTCTCAGTTGTCCATTGACTGTGTCCAGCTCAGGCTTGTGGGCTGGATTTTTGCATGATCCCTCCTCAACCGTTCTATGATAGGGTCTGTGTTATGCACGTTCTTGTTCTTCTTGAAGTTTAGTTGGAGTGAGAGCAAAATGGAAGGAGCAACCCCCCCCCCCATCTTACAAGTTCTTATCACAAGAAAAAACTTTGTAACTATGCGAGGTGATGGATGTTAACAGCTTATTACCATAGCCATTTTGCAATATATATGTATATAAAGTCATTACGTTTCCCGTCATGAACTTAAGCCATGTTATCTGTCAATTATATCTTTTTTTTTTTTTTTTGAGACTAGGTCTTGCTATTTTTGCCTGTGGAACCGCAGGCTCTCGTTGCCCGGTACCATGGACTCAAGCAACCCCCAGCCTCAGCTTCCCAGTTAGCTGGGATTACAGGCGTGCGCCACCATGCCCAACTATTTTTTTTGGAACTAGGTCTCCCTACAGGCCCCAGATAGGACTCGAACCGCGATCCCTAGCCCTGGTTGCTTCAAAGGCTGAAGCTTACAGGCATGAGCCACCATGCCCGGCTGTCAATTATATCTTAATAAATCTAGGAAAATATAATACATATAAAAAATTTCATGACTAAAATCTTGTTGAAGAGATACCCATCTTTCACAATTCTAAAACATTTTCATTTTTAGAATTATAGATTCCAATCCAAAAAGTGTTTTATTTCTACATCATCTATTTCTTTCCAAATGTCTCCACTCTCATGCTGCTAGCTCCTATTCATTCAGCACTTACATTGTGTCAGGAAAATTCCAAGATGGCTCAGGATTTATATACATTTTTTCTGATCCTAACAATGTATGAGGCATTAAAACACAATTGAAGAAGTAAGGCTTACAAGGTTCTTAAAAATCTCACAAAGTCTCACAGAGGACAGGAGAATGGAGCAGCAAGAAGGGTCTAGCTACCATTTCCACCTAATGGCAGTGGTGCTGAGCTCTATTCTCAGAGCTCCCTGAGCTCCTTGTGCTCTCCGAGCTGTTGGGTGCCTGGTCAGTGGGTCTGTTAACTGGTTTAAAGGTGTAAGTCAGTGGGATGAAAGTTTGCAGAAGTTCATGACTTACTACTGTTTGAAGAATGAGCTAAATCTTGACCACTAGAAATTCCAAGCCTTGTGGTACACCCCTGTGGTTGCAGTGGCTCTCCGCTTCCTTGACATAGATAATTCAGGCTCTTGATACATTCACCAAAAATCACTCATAAAGTAATGTGATTTGTTTTTTTCTTTAAGATTTGGGAATCTGCTGGACCCCTCATGTTCTCCTGAAACAACCCAGGTTCCCCTTTACTCTCTTGGTCAGGAGAATCTAAGTCATCATTTGTCATGCTGTGTGACTTCTGGGTCACACTTTCCATCCTGAATTCATTTTTCTTAGCAATAACACTCCAAGGAGCTATTTTGTTACCATACTACAATTCCTTTCTTGAAAAATGCACATCTCTGACCCTGTAGTAGGGACTGGGATGGGGAATTAATTTATACCTCTGGGCACACTGCAGGACAGGATTTGATAGCCAGTCTTAGGTCTGTAGTCCCAGTCATCAGAGAACGAACAGCTGTCTGTTAGCATCTGTCTGTTAGCATTACACTGTTCTATTGATGAAAGGTCAGGTTACTTTATTGTTTGAGGAGCTGTCTTTCATTTTCAGCAGGAGAGCTGGCAGGTGAACTCCTCTGAGTAGTGACTTTTGAAATGCCTACCCCAGAGCTGGGTATGATAACAAACAGATGCTGGGATGAATACAGAGATAGTGTAGTGGGTACTACCCTATCTAGTCATGTGATTTTGCAGATGAAAGTCACATTCTAAGACCTATTTAATCATGGTACAACATTTTAGAAAATCAGGTGCCTTTTAAATTTGAAATGCATATTTAATACAATGTTTCCACTACCCTCCCACAAGTAAGCTGCTTTTAAATCAGTTGCCTCTTATAATACACAATGGTTTATAATTAAGGAAATGTAACACCACCTATCCAAAAAGGACAATGCAACTTTTAAGTCTTAGGGCCAGGGCAGTGAAACATTCTTTTCCAGACCTGAAAATGAGTCTAGTCCAGACATTGCAATTAATAACCACGAGGTGGCGCACAAGCGCCAGTCATGAAGTTCTGAGATCCAGGTTTCTCCTTAATGCTTGGGTGGCTTGATTTTTTTTTTTTAAATACAGAGCAGTCTCTCCCCAGGGTATTACATCATTTGTACCATAGTCATAAAATAATGTTTCTATTTCTTTTCTTTATGTGAATCTTAAAAATTTTATGCACTCCACAATTTCCTTCCTCTTTTACCATTTGATTTAATAGTATTTTACCTTTCACATACAGGGAGGTTTTCATATAACATTTCAGAGACTATTTTAACTTTTTGGACAGGATAAAAATGACCCCAGACAGCCTAAAATTAGGAGTTAGAGAGTTGCAATGCAGAGTTTCCCTGTACTGGTGACTGACATCCTAAGGAACCCTGTGTTTTTATACCCTTTCCACCCTCCTCCCTTCCTTATCTTCAGAAGCCTTACTTCCCTTATTAGTCCCCACTAGTTTTTTTTACGAGTATTTTGCTTTGTTGAGTTATCCCCTATGTAAATGTCCCATATTTGTCTCTGTCATTCTAACTAGCTTTACTCCACTTAATTCCCTTGAACCCCTTCCATTTTAATGTAAATGGAAACTTTTCATTTTTCTTTATGGCTGAGTTCAGCCATAAAGAAAAATGAAAAGTTTCCATTGTGTGGACTGAGCACATCTTCTTAATTCATCCTTTACCAGTGGGCACCTAGGTTGCTTCCATGTCCTAGCTATTGTTAACCACACTTCAATACACAACGTAGAGCATATCTTTTTTTTTTTTTTTGAGTTGATGATTTCATATGTTTAGGTAAATGCTCAAGATTGAGATTGCTGAGTCATACAGCTTTTCCAGGTTTAGTTTTAAGAGATTGGTCCAGATTAGTTTCCTAAATGGTTTACACTCTCACCAGTAGCATAATGGGATTTGTTTTTCTCCATATTCTCTCCAGCACTTGTTTTTGGGGTCTTTGTAAAATGGGCCATTTTTTTCCTCAGAGTTCTATGAGATTTTTATTTTTAAAATAATTTAAAAATTTTTTGTGGGGAGAAAACAAGTTACATAGATAAGTATACATACTACAATACCATAATTACAAAATTATAACCATGCAAAATATATATTATGTACTGATGTGTGATTTAAAAGTTTCAAATACCACTGACATGGCAAACATCAGATCCAGTATACTAATTATTATTTCTGGGAATGTATAATGGGGAATAGGATAGAAGAGATAGCCACAGAGAATGTCAACTATCTCTGTGATGGCTGTTTTTTTTTTTTAATTTAATTTAAAATTTTTTAAATTTGCATATATATGTGTATTTATATTTATATTACATTATTGCACTATTGTGTACCCTGGGGCTTTCCCACTTTGCTAACACCTGTTAACCATCCCTATCTTTTGTGCCCTTCATCTCCCCCGCCTTCTTCCCCCTCCTCCTGTCTTGCTCCATTGTTCAGTCCCATTGGTTTTTATTTTTTCTTATTTGTTTGTTTTTCCCTATATCCATCATATAAGTGAGACCATCCTGTATTTCCCTTTTCTTTTTGACTTCTTTTTTATAATATGAGTCTTTCTAGTTCCATCCATGTTGCTACGAATGACATGTGTTTGTCCTCTTTGATTGATGGATAGTATTCCATCATGTATATGTCCCACATGTTTTCAGCCAATCATCTGTTTTGGGGCATTTGGTTTGTTTCCAAATCTTGGCAATTGTAAACAGAGCTGCAATAAACATGTAAGTACAGGTGTCCTTTTGAATTAGTGTTTTCATGTCCTCTGGGTAGATTCCCAGTAGTGGGATTGCTGGGTCAAATGGTAAGTCCACTTTCAATTGTTTGAGGGTCCTCCACATAGTCTTCCATAGTGGCTGAAATAGTTCGCACTCCCACCAGAAGTGTAAGAGAGTTCCTTTTTCTTCACATATGCACCAACATTTATTGTTGTCCTTTTTATTTATATGGGCCATTCTTACTGGTGTAAGATGGTATCTCAGTGTGGTTTTAATTTGCATCTCCCTGATTATTAGTGATGTGGAACATTTTTTCATATGCCTATTAGCCATTTGTATCTCCTCTTTGGTGAAATGTCTTTTTAGATCTCCCCATTTTTTTGAGTGGGTTTTTTGCTTTGTTTTTGTTGAACTGTAGGAGCTCTTTGTGGATCTTTGTTATCAGACCCTTGTCACTTGTCTGGAAGGCAAAAATTTTCTCCCATTCGGTTAGGTTTCTTTTTGTTTTGTTTATTGTCTCTTTTGCTGAACAGAAACTTTTTAGTTTTATATAGTCCCAGCTATTTATGTTTTCCTTCATTTTCTTGCCGGCCATAGTTGTTTCCCCAAATGGATTTCTGAGGTGAAATTCATGAAGGGTTTTGCCCAAGTTTTCTTCCATGTATTTTATGGTTGCAGGTCTCACTTCCAGGTCCTTTATCCATTTTGAGTTAATTTTTGTACAGGGTGTGAGAATGTTGTCCTGGTCCATTTTTTAAACATGTTTTGATCCAGTTTTCTCAGAATGATGTACTGAAGAGGCTATCCTTGTTCCAGAGTATGTTTTTTTCCCCTTTGTTGGAGATTAGTTGACCATATATGTGTGGTTTTATTTCTCGGTATTTGATTCTGATCTATTGGTCTGTTTGTCTGTTTTCTGTACCATGCTGTTTTAAGTGTTATGGCTTTGTAGTACAGTTTGAAGTCTGGAATAGTAATACCTCCATTTTCTCTTCTGTTTTTCCAAAGGGTTTTGGCTATTCGGGGTCTTTTGTTGTTCCATATGAATTTCAGTAATTTTTGTTCTATTGTTTTATAATATATCATTGGGATCTTTATTGGAATTGCATTGGATCTGTAGATTGCCTTTGGTAGTATGGCCATTTTGATAATGTTGATTTTTCCAATCCATGAACAGGGAATGTCTTTCCATTTTTTAACATCCTCTTCTATTTCTTTTAAGAATGTTTTATAGTTTTCTTTTTATAGGTCTTATTATGTCTTTTGTTAGGTTTATTCCCAAGTATTTGATTTTCTTTGGTGCAATGGCAAATGGGGTACTTTTGTAAATTTCTTCTTCTGATTGATTCTTTGCATATATGAATGCGGTTGATTTTTTGTGTGTGGGTTTTGTATCCAGCTACCTTACTGAACTGATTTATTATTTCAATCAGTTTTTTCTGTTGATTTTTCTGGGTTCTTTACATAGAGTATCATATCATCCACGTATAATGAGAACTAGGACTTCCAGAACTATGGTGAAAAGGAGTGGAGAGTGTGGGCATCCTTGCCTGGTTCCAGACCTTAATTAAAATGGTTTCAGTTTTTCCCCATTGAGGATGATATTTGCTGTGGGTCTGTCATACACAGTTTTTATTATGTTGAGCTATGTTCCTTTTATACCAATTTTTTCCAGGGTTTTCATCATGAAAGGATGCTGAACTTTATCGAATGCTTTTTTCACATCTACTGATATGATCATATGGTTTTTGTTTTTATCTTTGTTGATGTAATGGATTATGCTGATTGATTTTCAGATGTTGAACCATTCCTGTGCCCCTGGGATGAATCCCACTTGGTCATGATGGATGATCCTTTTTATGCAATGTTGGATTTTGTTTGCCAGGATTTTGTTTAGAATTTTTGCATCTGTGTTCATTAGGGAGATTGGTCTGTAGTTCTCTTTCTTTGCACTATCTTTATTTGGTTTTGGAATTAGTGTAATGTTTGCTTCATAGAAGGTATTTGGTAGCTTTCTTTCTCAATTTTTTGAAAGAGTTTTAACAGTACCGGTGTTAGTTCCTCTTTGAAAGTTTGGTAGAATTCATTTGTGAAACCATCTGGACCTGGGCTCTTGTTTTTAGGAGAGTTCTAATGACTGCCTCAATTTCATTGCTTGTGATTGACCTGTTTAAGTTTTCTATTTCTTCTTTGTTCAATTTTGGATGACTGTATTGTTCCAGGAATTTGTCCATCTCTTCCAGGTTGCTGTATTTGTTTGTATATAGATGTTCATAGTAGTCTCTAATATCTTTTGGATTTCTGCTGGGTCTGTTGTAATATCTCCCTTTTCCTTTATGATCCTGTTTATTTCAGTTTTCTCATCTTTTCTTTGTAAGTTTTGCAAGGTGTTTATCAATTTTATTTATTTTTTCAAAGAACCAGCTTTTGGTTTTATCTTCTCAATGGTCTTTTTGGTTTCTATTTTATTAATCTCTGCTTTTATTTTTGTTATTTCTTGTCTTATGCTGGGTTTTGAATTTTTTTGTTGCTCTTTTTCTAAGTCCTCAAGTTGGGAGATTAGAGTATTTCTTTGCGCTGTTTCAATTCTTTTTATTTTTTGGGCCTGTATTGCTATGAAATTTCCTCTTAATACTGCTTATGCTGCGTCCCACACATTTTGGAATGTTGTGTCATCATTGTCGTTTGCCTCCAAATAGGTTTTAATTTCTTCTTTGATTTCCTCTTTTACCCAGCGATCTTCCAGAAGCCTGTTGTTCAGTTTCCATGTAGTGTTTACTCTCCTTATTTTCTTTTCATTGTTGATTTCTAATTTGATGCCTTTGTGATTGGAGAAAAAGGTTGGTATTATTTTAATCTTTGTGTATTTGTTCAGGTTTGTCTTGTGACCTAATATATGATCAGTTTTAGAGAATGTACCGTGTGCATTTGAAAAGAAAGTGTATTCTTTTCCTTGGGGGTGTAGTGTCCTGTATATATCTATTAAGTCCATTTGGTCTAACTCTTCCTTTAAAGCTTTTGTTTCTTTGTGTAGTTGCTGTTTTGTTGATCTGTATTTTGTTGAGAGTGGCGTGTTAAAATCTCCCACCACATATGTATTCTCATCAATATTTGATTTCAGATCTAGTAGTAGTTGTTTTATGAATTTTAGTGCTCCCTCATTAGGTGCATATATGTTGACTATTGTTATGTCTTTTTGGTGGATTGACCCTTTAACCATTAGGTAGTGGCTGTCTTTATCTTTTGTCACTTTTGTTAATTTGAAATCTGCTCTGTCTGCTATAAGAACGGCAACCTCTGATTTCTTGTGGGGCCCATTTGTTTGTAGTACAGCTTTCCAGCCCTGCACCTTCAGTCTATGCTTATCCTTAGAGATCAGATGTGTTTCTTGGAGGCAGCAGAATGTTGGGTTCTGTTTTCTGATCCAGTCTGCAACTCTTTGTCTTTTGATTGCTGAGTTTAGACCATTGACATTTAGGGTGATTATTG
>PVHY01015509.1:0-35875 GCA_004024945.1 Uropsilus gracilis
TTTTTATATGGGTTTTATTTTTTGCTAGAAAGATTTCACAGATTTCCTTATTAAGACCATGTAATTAATTGACATCAACAGCATACTTTTCTAATAATTTTTCATACTGTTGAACCGTATCAAACCTGTTTCTATAGAATGACATTAATCAGAACTTTCCTTCTATAAATGCAGTATTAACGTTAAGTTTAATCCTTTGACAGCAAAGCCTTAAAAATAGAAAAATAATTAATACCCTGGACATTTTCTGTTATTTCCAGTCCAGAATTTTGACTTCATCTTCAAAATTTGAATTTTTAATTTAGTAGTCAAATTCTATAGAGGAAGAAATATTGATACTCTGGAGTCAATTAATGATACAAATTTATAAATTCTAATTCAAAATTGGGAGTCATACATTTTTATGTATATAATTATGAGCCCTCGAACTATGTGTTACATTGAATTTCATCTGGGAATTTCTGGGCACAAAATGCATTATCCAGTTAATTGGGCAGTGAACTAACAGGGTTGCCAAGTTATCTGAGGCAATTTCACAGTACTCAAAGGGCTATTTAAAATTTTACTGTTTAAAATGAATTATAAATCATAACTAAAAAGTGATACCTTATGTTTTTGCAAGGTCTTTTTATTATCATGTCACTGACTTTCATAAATTGAAGAGATAATTTTGAGTAGAGTTAACTTATATCAAATTATATCAAAAGATGTCATTTATAAAATTATGTATACTTGTAAAATTACATTTTTGTTCACATAGATATATGAAATTGAGCCACAAGTTGTGGTTATACATTCCCACGATAGAAAATGAAAACCATTTTGCAAATTTAAGCATTTAAAAACATTTATGTATTAAATTTTAAGTATTAAAGTATTCAAACTTTAAGTATTCAAAAATAATATATATATTTTTTAATTGAGCTACCCTGCATTATCAATGCTTGCTTTTATATACATCCCCCACAAAAGGGACAAAACACTCTTACTAACACTGTGTGTGCATGGGTGTGAGTGCACCCATGCATATATGAGAAAATGGGCATCTCAGGAAAGTAGAAAATAGAACAATATAGAAGAAGAATAGAGAGAGAGGGAAAGAGGTATATATTACAGCATGACAATACAGATGAGAGTTCCATTATGTAAAATATTATCAAAATATTCATTTTGAAATTAATGCATCTCAAATATCCTGTGGTGGATGGGTAAAGGTGAAGAATTTTTTCCTCTTCCTACTATTCAATGATCAAAATTCACCCACATGGCACTCACTTGTGTTTCTGGTTCTGTGCTTGCCAGTTTGGTTGATGGTAAGAGAATAACTAGTGGGGATCCTTTAGATTGTGGTTCAGTAACATACTAACTTAAAAGATATAACCACTAACCTTATGCTTTTATATTTTCCAAATAATAATGGAAGAGGGATAGAATAGTATCAAAACCATTACTGAGGATGAAAAATATTGTTTCAAGCCAGTCTGGAGAAATACTTAAATTCCTCTGAACAGTTGACATGGATCGTATATTCAAATAAATTCTTACATGTGTTTTAAACAAGAACTATCTCAGTATTATCAAAAAATGAAGACTATTTCTGGATAAAATAAATCACCTTAACCAGACATGGAGAATCACATTGTTCTACCATAAAAAAACTTCATTCAAAGACTAAATATTGCTCCCCCAAAGAGAGGAGCATCCTTTTCTATTGAGCTCTTGCTAATAACCTGTTTTATGACTGCAGACACTCAAAACATGAGGACAGTGGTCAACACTAAGAACTTGTTATCACCATTCCTTCTTCCCTCATGGCCTACGTCAATGTATTCTCTTTACAGTAGCCACAGTGATATGCTAATATGCCAAATGTGCTAAATAAAAAATACACTACACTTAGTAACATATATTTACTACATTTTGGCATTCATTTAATTGATATATTTATTTTAATGGTTTCTGTTGCCAATTTCCATTGAATTTGCCTCTTTCCTTCCTCCCTCTCTCCCTTCCCCCTTTCCGACCAATCCTTTCTCCCTCCCTCACCCCTTCTTCCCTTCTTTTACTCTCCTTCCCTTTTCTCCAACAGTTCCCTCTATCTCCCTTCCATTCTACTTTCCCTCTTTTATTTTTTACCACAGCCTACATGTTTATATTTTTAAGAATAAGTCATATTGTAAATAGGGAAACTTAAGAATGTTTAAATAGCTTAGGTCAAGTGAGATCTTGGAAAATGTGACAAAAATTAACTATACTGAATTGATTCAAATAGAAAGCATAAAAAATGACAGGTCACAGCTTTAATTTGATTTTAATCTCAGTCTGCTTCTCTGTATCTCATATTTTCTGTATTTGTATCTTATTTTCCTCTCTCTAGTAGTTTACCATACTAAATATCTTTTGCCTTAGATATTGTTTTTTTTTTTTTTTTTTTTTTTTTTTTTTTTTTTTTTTTTTTTTTTTTTTTTTTTTTTTTTTTTTTTTTTTTTTTTTTTTTTTTTTTTTTTTTTTTTTTTTTTTTTGAGGGTCACTATTTTCCTTATATATATGACTTTCTCCTTTTCTACCATCTGTTCCTGCATGGCTAATTGATTCTCACCTTTTAGAAATCAGCTTTAATTTTACACTGAAAAGTCACCCCCCTTAAGTATTTAGCAAGTAAGAAGCACTGTCATAATTCTTCAGCACAGAACTGTTTTAATTACGTTATTCCACTCAGAGCATGCACTGAGATGATTAAACTTTTAAAAATGTAGTCCTAATCTCCATTCTTTTATTTAGGAATTTTACTATCAGAACATTTCATTAGCAACAGCATTTGTTATATATTATATATATGTATATATAATATATGTGATTGATGGATACATACACATTTTTAAGTCAAAAGTATGTTGAATTTAATCATTAATATTATATATATATGTTATATTTCAAAGAGAAGAAGAGCACTATTAGGAAATATAGAAGAATATTCTAAAATCAAATATTTGCACACAGAATGTTTTCTGTTATATCTTTTCTCTCCAAATCAAGGAGAGAACTTTGATTTTTCTACTTTTCAATGAAAATAAATAATAAATACACCAATGGTACCTACACAATATTTATATTATAAATATCATAACTTCTATAATTCAAAATATTTAGAAATTTATTGGGCATCCATTTGAAGAACCAATGATTCCTTTAAGACATAAAGCTAAATTGTAACATAGAATGTATGTAGATAAGAGAGTGTGATGACATTCGCTAAATATATATCCCTTTTAAATGATGGATTCATTATTTAAAAAAATTATTTAGCCATTTGAATGAATTTAGATTCATAAATTATTATTCTAAGAATATCTACTGCATCAACTTATTTATTTATTTATAATCTCAAAAGGTTGTCATTATCCTTTTTCTCACTGATGACTGTACATAGAAATTCTGACACTTTTCTGTTGTTTCTGTTTAGTTATTTTGATAAAGTCATGTAGATATTGTGGCTCCATTTATGTATGAAATTCAAAATCATTTTCTTAACTGAGACCTTTGTAATGCAAATGACTAGGATTTTACTAAAATAAAATAGTTAATATTTTCCCCATATAAGAACATCTGCCCTGTGATGATCATTGATATCATTACAAAGCATGTACAGAGGAAACTCTCTGATAAGTTGTTAAAGGATAACTGTGACTTGTACTGAATTTACTGCTCCATGTTGGTATTTACAACATGGAAACTAATATTTACAAGTGAATTGTATTCAGTTCACAGATTTAAACTCAAAATTATCTACATCAGTGCTATTCTGTTTCTACATATATAGAAATTAGTAATATGTAGTCTTTCTTCATCTTAATTGTGTGATAAACACTGAAAATTTAACTCACTGTAAGTTTTTATAAAGCAAGATAATATATATACACACATAAATAATATATATAATTTCAGGTATTTATTATACAATACAATTATGAACCTAGAAAAAGTGGTGGATAGTTCAAAATTGACCTTTCTTTTCAAGCTATTCTAGTTGCTTTTAATAATGTGACCTTAAATAGAAATACTTCTTTATTTTTATTTTAAAACCTTTAAATCAATTAGCAATTGATATATATATATATATGCAATTTATGTAAATGCATATATGTACTATGCTTTTATATGTATGTATTATTAGTGATAAAATATATACTATGATTATTTTTATAGATAAAGTATGCAAATATCACAGAATTTGTAAATAAGTGAGTACAACCTTGCAGGTTACCATAACCAGTAAAATAATTTTGTGTTATCAAATTTATTTTATTTAATCACTTAGTTTAAGAGTTAATTTGTCTATGTCTCCAAAATGGTTGAATCAATAATTTCTAATAGGAAGTTCAGTCTAAGATTAATTAAATTATGCTAGCTGGCCTTTCATACGTGAGTCCTACACTTCCACACTTATCACATAGATTACTAGGCCAGGAACATGTTGACCATTGATCCATTCTGTAGTCTCTGCAAACAAATTCCAAACTCAATTTCCAGATGCAATTAGATAAAATGATCCTGTGAAATCTTTCCTAATCTCTCAGTCTCAACCTAATATAATAGAACTCTTAAAACAATTACGTTCTTAATTTATTTGGTACTGTGGTTATTTTTCATTGCAGTGAATATAGTTTTCTTGCTAGTACATTTACTTGAAGATATATTACCTAAATTTTATTCTTAGGTTGTGTTCTAGCTAATAAGCAATAAATGATTTACATTTTCAGCAATATAGCTACAAAAAACCAAAATTATACCTTAAAATGGAAAACAGTTGAAGAAACAAGCAATAATTCTTTTCGTGTAACATACATTTTTATAAAAGCATATATTGGTAAAATTGTATTTCAAGTAATTGTATTTCAAGTAATTTTGCTTTATTATATTATTTTGATGGTGTTATTTCTTGTTACAGTGCCTCTATTAAATTGGATATTTTCTGTGACAATGATGGTTGATGTTGCTTCTTTATTAAAAATCATCTCAGTTTACAATATAATCGAAACAACCTTAAAAAATCTAAATGTAGACAGAAGACACTAACTTGGATTTAGACTAACTTTCCCCACATCATATCATTGCAATGTGATGAAATATTTTAACATGGTTCATTTGTCTCCAACAACTACTATATATGATCACTAAATAGTTTTTTCTATTCACCATATTATTTGAAATACTACCTAAAGAATATATATGGAAACAAAGATCATTTTTATGAAAGAAACTGAGTTCTTCCGACAGGCTTAAAGCTGCTAAATGTCACAGTTTGGTTGACAACAGAGAAAACATGCAGACACACACACACACTCACATATATGAAAGTTTTAGCACACACATATATAAAGGTTTTAACGGCATGATTATCGTGTCTCATATATATTGGAAGATTTAATTGAATGTCATATATGTCACTATAGTTATGCAGTTAAAACTTTTTATTATATCAATTTATGTTGTGCCACTCATACATCGCAGTTGGTTTCATCTCAAAATATAATACATATGATTAATGGAATTGTGAATCCTATCTAAATGACACTACTCAGACTCTCAAAAATTATGAAGGTAACCACTGGCATATTGATAAATACAAATTCATAGGGTAGAACTAGTTCCTATTTAAAGGTTAATAAGTATTGGTTTGTGCATGAATTTTGATAACATTTACTTTAGAGCAAAAAATACTCTTTTATATATTATATATTATATGGTTTATCAATTTTGATAAAATGGACAATAAAAGTAACTCTAATGTGCTCTATACCTGTTAAAAGCAATTAAGACCTTCTTGTCCTATCTCTTTTGACATTGAATTGAATAAATTAAGCAGAAAAGTTTTATATAAAAATGATTAGTAAGTACTGCAGATGACTCCCCATAAGATACCTGTCACCATCATTCATTATTTATGTGCTTAAAAAGTAGGACAATGGAGTCTGCTGCTGTCCCTCAGGTTCTCACTTTCACTGAACAAATCACATACCCAGAGCAACTGGTTAATAACAAAAGTCTGGCATAGATTTAGTGAGTCCTCATTACAAGAGCTTTGTTCAGGTCAGCACATTCAATTTATATTACATATAATTTGTATTTATGATTCAAATTTATACTTGTTTTTATATTTCAACTTGTTTATTTTATTTCTTTGAATATGCAACTGTATTTACCAGGAAAAAGGTGAAAAATTTTAAACACTTGTATAGAGGATTCATAATCAGGGCTCAGAGGAGGCTGTTGAGGTCTTAGGTAGATACGAGGAAACAAAACATCCTAGGGGGAAAACCTATGGTGGCAGCTCCTAGCTGAGTTTCAGGCTCTAACATTTAGAAAAGCAAGATCCAAGGTAACATTCATATTCTTTTAAGTACTGGATCTGTCTGGACACAAAATGTGTTCCACAGAACCCTAGAAGAGCTGTTCTCTTTTCTACATCCACAAAATTCACAAAAGGACTAATAAAACCCAGTTCACAATCTTAAGAAAATCTGTGTTCAACAAAGTTAAAGAAAATATTTTTAAAGATAAAAACACCGAAACACTGAAATAAGCAGAAAACTGCACTGTGGGAGCTGACCTGATATAGGGGACTCATGGGACAAAAAGCACCCATGAGCGAAGCTCTCTGTCCCCACAGGAGGGGTGTTCTTGGAAGCTGAGGGTGATGCCCCCAGACTCCAGGCAAGGGAGTTTTCGAGGTCGTCCTCTGATTAAAAAATAATTCTAAGCAGCCTTGTGGTCAGAGTATTTTCCTAAAAAAGTTTCAAAGCAAATCCAATTTACCTTGGTGGAGTCTCAGTGAAGGGATAACAAAGTGAAAGACTGATGCTTTTGGGAACTTATATTGTTAGTTAAAATGTTTAAGTTACACCTAAGATAAATCTGCAACCTGTTGATGTGTTAATTCTCAGTAACAAAGTAAAAGATTGCTTTGGGATACTTTTGGGAACTTATATTGTTAGTTACACCTAGGATAAATTTGCAATCTGTTGATATGTTAATTGCATATACTCATAAAATGCTGATATAATTGCCTAAAACACTATATATATCCACAAAAAACTCAAATAAATCGCAGCAGATTCATCACCCCTTGAGTGTGTGCGTCTGTTCGCCATTCGCCGGCTCCTGTGTCTTTCCTGCCCAGCTGAACTCTGGTCATCTGGCCTGCGCCCTTGCCCGGCTGGACCGCAGCACTGCACATGAAGATGAAGTTGTTCATATTTACAAACAAATTCTCTGGTATAATATATTCATTAATCATATCATTATTTGAATTTATTGAGTATGTAATTTATTATAAAATGTGTTATGACAATGTTAGCATTAATATAAAAGCAAAATTTCAGAATACCACCTTACTCTTTTTTTTTTTTTTTTAGAATAAGTTCTCAGAATAGCTTCTTTGTCTACCCTTCCGTAAATAGCACTAGTTATAGGGCTGATGTCCCCTAAGAACTTTGAAAGTATTTGTGGATAGAAAATGTCTCCTTCGATATATCAAAGTTTTTTTTTTTTTTTTCAAACTTTGGAGAGCCCACTCAAAAAGTTGCATGTGTTTTGGTGTTAACAATTCAGATGGCATAAAAGAACTTCCTCTCTACTTGAATATTTTAACAATGTTACCTTCTTATAGCACAAATGCAATTTAAAATAAGGAGAAGCTAGCTTAGTAAAAATTGACATCAATTTTTGATTTTTTAATGTTTAATCTAGGTTCCAAGATGAAGATTTTATAGGTCATGATAACCACCCTGGACAAAATAATGGTTAGGTGAATAAGCCTGCTTCTGAACTTTACAAGTCAATAACTTACTGATCATTGAAAAAAGTTCTAGTTGACTCTAGCAACCTTGCTTTGGAAAATAAATTTTACTGAAGTCAAATTTAAAAACAATATTATCTGATTATTTTATTTAAAGTGTAAGCTTCATGAATTTTGGCTTAAATGGATTTAGGTTTATACTTCCTTCTTTATATTATTGTGCTCATCCTTGTTTATATTTTTGTGTTCATTGCCACCATCAAACATAGAAACCAAAATATGAAAATATTTCCTCAAACCCTTTCTTAGTCAATAACTAACATCACTGATATGGACAAAAATTGCTGGACTATATGGTGAAAATATGTTTAATTTTTATTATTTTAACTAAGGTAACTTTTTAAAATTAAAACACTGTGTTTAATTCAGAAATACAGAACCCCAAACAATCAGGTGTGTGTTACCACATAAGAATGACCATTTAGACCTTGCAAAATCAGGCAGTGAATAAACATAAGAAAAGAAGGCAAATTTTTAAGTGGCCTTCATAAATTTGAAGTCACACACATGTGAAGCAATACTCCTGAAACATAATTTTTATTACCAGTGGTAAATTAATTAGAAAATAAACAACAGTAAATAATAAAATATAAAAGCAATTTAAAAATTAGAACACACATGACAAATAAAAAATGGGTTTATGTCTTATAATATCTTGAAAAAGTTAAACAAATAAAAACAACATTAAACTTAAAAATGATTAAACTAAAGGCTTCCTGCAGCTATCATGGCCAAAATATGTATTGTTTTCTCTAATGAAAGTATACTTCCTTTTCAGAGGAAGGCATAGATTGTGCCCTGTGGTGTGACTGCCAACCAGGTCATGTCACAATGAATATTTAATCTGTCCAGCTTGTATATGGATTTGAATACTGAAAGAATTCTCCAACGTTTCTGTTTTATTATCAACAACTATGGATGGCTTATGCTCACCAGCCAATTGATACATAATCACATAAATAAACTACTAGACCTCACTGTAGATGTCTGAGTTCTTAAACAATATCAATAAAGAACTTGTCAGGAATGCTTGATGTGCCTATACAGAAGTAAAATGAAAAGGAATTGATGTTCAGATATATCTATCTCAACGGAAACATCACTCATTGTCCAGTGATAAGAATGGATCACTATACTATTAAAATGAATTAAACAAGTTTTTTCAGAAAAAGTTAATGAGTAAACAGTTCTGAGACTTTGCTGACTCGGGATCAACATTGAAGCAAGAATATCCTGAATGCTTAAAACCACTAATTATCACAGATTGATTTTTTTAATTAGAGCAGTATTGTTTTACAAAGTTGTATTGAATTTGCAAGTATAGAGTCAAGCTCTTCAGATGATTATACCATATCTTTATCACTAAGGCACCCATATTTTGCTACTTTAGTTCATTGTGCTCCTCTCTCACATTGCATTCCCATGTCCTGTGGCCTCAATTCTAAAATCAGATTTCTGAGATTTGTTATTGATCTGGTTACATCTGATTTTGCTTTATTTTTCTATATTCCATGTATAAGTGACATGATCTAATTTTACCTCTTTCTTACTTATAGGGTATATCACCCAATGCAACTCTTAAAAACTTTCAAATATGATAATACTGCTATTAATTCTACAAAAATAATTTTGTACAAAGATCTTAACCAAAAATTAATTTTTGATAAGTTATAACAATCCTGACATTATCTATCCAATAAACAAACTTATCCAACCAAACTTGAATTTTCTTTTCTATTATTAAAGTTTTGATATCAAATATTAAGAATGAAATTTCTGTTAAGGGAAATGTGCTCATCTTTGATGTGTAATACTTGATTTTGATTTGTGTTTTAGATAAACAGATTCATTTTCAATTTAAATGAGTTCTATTCCTGTTCTTTGTACTGCTAATGAGAAAAAGATGTTCACAAATGTGGAAGTTGGATACTAGCAAAAAAAAATTTTTTCCCCTCTAGTTGTCAGTGTTTTCTTCTTTTATAGAAATATTTAACTTCCCTAGGGACAGATCAGTGTACAATATTTAGTATATTATTTGAATATCAGAAACTTTTCTCTCGGACTAAATTTCTAAAACTGAGCAAAAGATTCAGAGAAAAGGTTTTTCATTGAGGCATGCACTTGTTTTAAAATAGAGGGGGGGATACTGTTACCTTGTTTTTCTGTTCTTTCTGGCAATTCTCAATACTTCTGAGTATTGCAAAGGATACTTGTAAATATCCTTTTGCTAACATCTCCGGCAAAATTATTATTGGAAATAAACCAAAGTTCAAGTCTACAAGATCATTTTCACAAATATTATTTCCTTTTTCATTGCAAGAATTTTATCAAAATATTTTAAAAATACTATATTTGATAGGTGGATTGTGGTGAAATTGGGGGCCATGACACCCAGTATCATAGTGCTGCATTGGAATGGCAATTATGCCCCAGTGGGTGGAGACTTGGAGAAGGGAAGCCAAGTTTTCTCATGATAGGATTAGTATTAGGGGATTTAAGAAGAGACAGAAAAGGCATGGAGAGAAGGAAGGTGCAGAGAGCAGAAGAGCAGGGAGACTGGAAGGCCTCAGAGCTGCCTGGCCATGGCCAAAGCAGGGCAGAGAAGGGAGCCATGCTAGCGGGCTCCCTTTAAGCCATGGCTAGTGAGAAGCCCATGGAAGAATACTGAAGAAACTTGTGACTTGTATATGCTGACTTGGAAATTTGATACTTGAAAACTTAGTTTAAACTTGGAAACTGTGAAGCTTGAAAATTGTCTGGAATTCTAAAGAGAATTAGCTGTTGCTGTTTTTATCATGAGACATCTGAAGTGATTGCTGTTGCTGTATCAAGTGTGTCTTGCTGTTTTTCATGCCCTTTGGAGTTGGAACTGAAAGAATATTGGAGCTGTGCCTTTTGGAGAAGAATTGATGACACCATCCTGGTTTTTCTCATTGAATTTGAATCTCCTGCCTTTGGAAGAATGAGCATTGCACCATCTTGGCTTTTTCATCTGTCTTGAAGGTGGGGCAGTTGCCATTTTGATGAAGCACATGGCTGAAAGCCATGTGTAGCCTTTTGGACTAGAGACTAAACTGGTGGGTAAGCTTGCCAAAGAGGTTCCGTGTACCTCTTCAGTCACTTTTGTTTGTTTTGTCCTTTTTAATAAGTAAACCTGTTTTTACCTCCTTTTAGGATCTATGTGGTCTTACTATTGTTTGTGTGTGGGCTGGGACGAACCTAAAACCTGCTAAGTGACTGGCTTTAAAGGGCAAACTATCCCCTTTGTAGGTTTAGTTAAGCACCCCATTTTGCCTGTCTTGCTACCTAATATCATATTCTACGAAGGTCTCACAAATACCAAAGTGTGGTCTGTTCTCACAGACTGCCTCTTTCCCTTGGTGTAAATTTGCATCACTGCTCCAGAGATGAAGTCAGAAAGAGGGGCCCTTATCTCTCTGAGCCACACACCTTCTGAGCAGCTGTTGGTTATGGCAGTAATGTGTAGATGTCATGGTCTGCTGCTCACTCTGGTGTCGCAAGCCAGCAGCCACATAATTGAATGGTCTGGAGGAGGAGGGTAAGGATGTATGTTGAGTCAAGAAGACCCCAAGAGAAGAAGTGGCTCACAGCCTTTCTCTCTTTGGATCGTGGCTCCCAGTTTATTTTACACAGACTTTTATAGTCAATAACAAACAATCAGCAACCAAAGGGTTTCACCTGAAACTTCTCAAGTCATATCAAACTTACTCCACCTGAAGGTGGTATTCCAATTAAGCAGACATTCAGCAGCTTTATCAAGGCAGGCCAATAATGAAAACACACACAGCTCCTGACACTGGCAGTGTGGAACTGCTTTACCATGAAACTAGGGACAGGGAAATCAAAGCACTGAAATCAGCAGCCTGCCTTGGACTCAGTAGAGTTTCTCCTATATGGTTAGTGGTTGGATGATTGCAAGAAGGACCATCAGCATGTAACCGGCTGGAGCCTCTGTCAAAAGAAGAAATCTTAAGAGAGGGATCTTGCCTCTCCATAAGAAAACACATCACCTTGCTGAAAGATGGTAACAGAGGGGAACCTTGTTCACTTGGCAATATCCACCTCTGAGAAAGACTCTATTGTGTTGAACTGGGGAAATTAAAGTAACAGATATGGCTCATGTGAGTCAGGTTGTCCAGCAAAAGTTAAGTACATTTTCCTGAAATAAGTATTTCCTCATTTGCTATGTGCTCTTAGACAATTTCCAGCACTATTACATGAATGCATGTGTGTATTTATAAACCTTTAAATAAGATTACTCTGTTTAAAGATTTTTAAATCTTTAAAAAATACTTCTCTTTTTAAATAAGAAGTTTGGAGAACTACTTAGGTCACCATTCTAAAACTTCTTGCTTCCATTTACAGTTAATGTTTCACTTATAATGCTGAAATCTAGTAATACACTTACACCATAAATACAGTACTATTTACATAGACTATAACAAACTTGTGGTACAAAAGAGAGTTTAACATGGCAAGAAGCAAAGACAGCTTACTCTAGTGATCAGACCAGTTTGTTAAATCAGGATAGTCTCATATATATGTGGAATATATAGAAAACAAACAAAAGAACAAGAAGACATTAAAACTATCAAAATTAAGACTAAAGTGTTCAGTCATAGAGGCAAAACGAGGGACAGCAAAATCAGGAGGGATGAACACTGGGGATTGTGATATCTCACTACTGGTGTGGTAGTGCAAGAACTTTGAGTATACAGTGATATAAGAACACAAACAAAAATATTTTTATATTTATTCATATATTTATTGTAACAATATAGAATATATAGAATATACAAAATAAATATTATATACAAAAATATACATATATACAATAAAAGAAAAGTAAAAAACAAAGACATTTCACCTATGATATCACAAATAAAGAGGTTACAAGAATGAGATGACAATGGAGTGATGAGATTTTGTAGAAATTCACTTCCAATTGCTTCAGTTTTCTCACTAAACCAGTTAAACTTTCATTGGTTATAAGCGAAAATATGTGAGGCTATGTTGGAAATTTGAAAAGAGAAAATGTGCAATTATTATCAAAGAGTCTAGAAAACAGACTAAACTAATGACTATAGGTCAAAATAAAAGGGTTCATTTTTATCCCTTGTCATAGCCTTTATCCAAATGTCATCTATCAGCTAAATGCTAAATAATTAGCTTAGTGTTTTTCTGTGTTGGTTTCTTTGCCTAGTTTTGATACCAGACTTATATGTGCCAGTATCCAAAAATGAATTAGATTGTTTTCCATTTTCCTATATAATGTAGATTGTTTTTAAGACATGGAGATTTTCTCTCATTTAAAAGTTGAAAGACCATATTGAATGAACCGTTTGTTATGTATTGATAAAAATAATATTTTATCAATTTTAAAAATGAAAACAGCTTCTCAGGTTTTCTTGGCCTGAATAAATATTTATAGATTATATTTTAGAAGATTATTGATTTATTTTTATCATAGGTCATAGTCAATCTTTTAATCAAAACCAATAAAAACTTACAGCAAACATATTGTAAGATCATTTTCAGTAGCCCAAATTGCCAAAAAATAAATCCAAAAAGTCAAAAAATAATTACCATAAACAAAAAATAAAATACCTTTTTAATGATCTTACTTTGACTGTTGAAATTAGATAGATCAGTCTATGAACTCTAAAGTATACTGCAATTTTTTGTCTATGTAGAATTTAGTCCCATCTGCCAAAATAAGACAATAAATAAAAACTCACTCTGGATATGTTATTAAAAAGGATAATTATGATTTTTTTATGAAAGAACTTTAAATTCTATCAACAGCAAAATCCACTATGAAGAAGTGGTTATATGCTCTTCAAAGCATGAATGGTTTAACACATTTTATATTCTACAGTACCTGGACACAAAAAGATAAGTTAAGTATAGAACTGCAACCTTTACTTCAATTTTTTTGCTTTTATGTATTTAAACCTGACCATTAATGCACTTTTGCTGATTTAATTTCCTACACAATCATGCTTAATTGCTCACCATGTCATATAATGTTCAATAAAGCAAAGCAATGAAGCAAAAAATAGCAGGACCTCTCAGAAAGGTTAAAAGGAAACCTGTATTAGGACAAGAGTGAATAACACCTCATGTTAATTACCAATGAATGGCTGAAGCTTATAAATAGTGAAAACTCTATTAACTCCACTAAAAGGTGAGTTTAATTTTATTGGTCAGGTAAATGAATAAATTTTAGTAGTCATATTAGCTCTTGATGTTATTTTCTCTTACATTAGAGTTTTATTCAAAAGATTTTTCTGAATAATGGAACCATATGATTCAATTCTTATACTCTTTTTAAAAAAGTTATGCAAATATAATATAAAAATGTATAGTATGAGAAAGTGTTATAAAATAACAACTCTGAATCATTGCTTTAGGAGTTTTCAAAATATTGTACACAAAAATTGGCAAAAATAGTACTATATAAAGTTATATAATTGATGTCAATTCAATAAAATTTTATTTTATGATTTTTTTTTGTTTTCTATTTCCCTTCACACTTTCAACCACTTGGGTTTTTCTGTATACTTATTACCATGTTTATATTTCCTTATTATTGATCTGTATATTGTTTACCTATTTATTTTTGCCAATTGTTTTTCTGTTTACAGCCTTACTAATCAAGGCTAAGAGAATAATCTCCATTAAAAAAGAATATTTCAAAACAGCATTCATGCACCTGCTCTCACTTTGAATGTACTTGCATGGTATGGTTATCTAAGTAAATGACATGGTTATATATTAGTAATACAAAGTTAGGGAAAATGTTATTGCCATGAATATGTGGGCATTCAAAACTGTGTTGAACCATTGGTCAAAAAGAGAACAGACACATTCAAGAATGTGAACACAGAACTGCAGAGTACACTGAATTAAAAGCTAAAATAAGCTGGGCGTTGTGGTGCATGCCTGTAATCCCAGCTACCTAGAAAGCTGAGGCTGGGGACGGCTTGAGTCTGCGGTACCCCAGGCAACGAGAGCCTGCAGTTCCACAGGTAAAAATAGCGAGACCTAGTCTCAAAAAAAAAAAAAAAAAAAAAAAAAAAAAAAAAAAAAAAAAAAAAAAAAAAAAAAAAGAAAGAAAGAAAAAAGCAAAAATAACATAAATTTCTATGAGTTATGAGATTCATATCAGTAAAAAATTTGAATTGGGAAATGTGGACAGATAATATTGGACTCAATATGTGGGAGAGAGTATTATGTGCTGAATGTCAGTTTATCTGCAGTGAGTAATTTTCAAATTAGTAAAAAATATATTTAAAATATGACGGCCATTTTGTGGTGAATGTCTTAACAAGACTAAATTTCAGTCACGAAATATCCGTGTCTTCATGTGTGTGGTTTTGGCTTGTCCCAGGAAGTAAAGGGAATTCCATGATACCGTGTGAGTTCTAAGTGTCTAGTCTGTTTTAAATTTTCTTACAACATTTCAATTATGCCATCAAGCACATTCATTTGCATTTGCTTTGTGGTAGATGATGATGAACATTTCTTCATGTGACTGTTGGAAATCTGTGTCTTTGAAGAAGTGTCTCTTTAGCTCTTTGCAGACTTGACGATGGATATGTTGACTACTGTGACCTTTTGTTTTGGATTATCAAGCAAAAAACATCAGTTTTTTAAAAAACATCAGTTTGATAACGAGATCAGTAAGAAAGGTAGGGATCTAGTAAAAGTAATGTACTAACAATATAACCAAAATTTGGCAACAACACCCTCAATCTGATAGACAAATATAAACAAGTTCATCTTCACAGACTCCTTTTTGAATGTAGGCTCTGTTGCTTGAAGGTGCAAGTCCTTTCATACAACAACAACAACAAATAATAATAATAATGAGTTCCTAGCATTTGTATCTCTGTGTATTCATTAAAGTGAAAGAGATTATATCCTGCATTGAATTCCTCTAGCTTCAACATATCATTAAAATCAGGACAACTTAGATCTAGAAGCACTTCTTATCGAGAGCATTTATATTCTTAATGTCAGTGACTAAGTTTTTCTAGCTGTATAAACTAAATTGAAACTTATTTAGAACAATGCTCACAGAGTAAAATTTATTGAGCTGTTTTGTAGATTTCAATTCTCACTGATTACTTTATCAACTCTATCTGTGATATTTTTGGTAAATAGTTATTATGCTTGTTTTAGACTTTTTGTTTATGACAAGATTATAGTAGTATAAAATAACAATATTATAAAATTATTTTAATAAGGAGAAATCAATTGAAGGGAACTATTGAGTTATTTTGCCAATTTCTATAAATATAAAATTATTTTACAATTAAAATGGTATTAAACCATATTAAGGACAACAAACATTTGGTTGGTGTTACATTTATGTACTTAATTATATAACAAGAATTAGTGAGCTCATAAGCTATAATATCTGAATAACAATAATGTCTAAGTGGAATTAATATTTCTGCATATCTGGAACAATTATAAAATTATTTTTAAATGACTATGGTTTATATTTTTGATAAAATAACAAATAGAACTAAATTACTTTAATTTCTTCTCAATATTAATAACTGTAAAGCTAACTTTTACTAGAAACTAGTGAATATTAACATACATATTTTTCCGCATTTAAATCCACAGCTTTATTATTAAGAATTGCTACAGAAAAAAAGGGGGGGAGAAAGGGTTTAACCTGGGTGTGTGTCCTAACCAGCATGGTTAAGAACTCAAGAAAGGACCCAAAAAGTGGATAGATAGAAATTTACAAAGTGGAATGTGAAGGATGACAAGAGTGTGAGAGATTAATTGATATTTACTACCAGCAATGATATCTGAACTGAGAATTTTAAGAATAAGTCAAAGCTGAAGAAACAGAATAGTGAGAACATGTATGTGCTCAGGTTTTAAGTCTTATAACTTTAACTTTACCTCTAGTTTCTAATGGTCCCCTACTCAAGAAGTCAGGTTCACGCTGCTGGGAGTTGTGATTATTTTGGTGCCTGAGACATCCTCCTCTTAGAGATGGGGAGGGAGCCTATAAAGACATCCGGGGACAGATGTTTGCATTCTACAGCTAATTCCTTGGTTCTGAGTTTGCCCCTTACTGTGCCTTTAAAAGAACACCATTGAAATATGTTTCTACTTTAAAAATAAAGTTTTAGGGCCGGCAAGGCACGGTGGCTCATGCCTGTAAGCTTTAGCCTATGAAGCGACTGGCCGGGGCTAGGGATCACGGTTCGAGTTCCGCCTGGGGCCTGTAGTGAGACCTATTTCCCAAAAAATAGCTGGACATGGTGGTGCGTGCCTGTAATCCCAGCTACCCGAGAAACTGAGGCTGGAGATTGCTTGAGTCTGTAGTACCCCGGGCAACGAGAGCCTGCGGTTCCACGGGCAAAAAAGCGAGACCTAGTCTCAAAAATAAATAAATAAATAAAAATAAAGTTTTATTTATATATTTGATTACACCCCATGCCTTAGTGTCTCATTTCACCAAAACTTCTTAAGAGAAATATTATTTTGCAACTATAACCAAGATCTTAAATTATGATATTTTCATAAAACTGTTCTCATATTAGCGATGTTTTATATGCTAAACTCACTTCTCATTTATCTATCCTTATTTTAACAGTATTATGCCCACTAGAAAGTAAGCAGAAATGTGTATCTGTATCATTCACTTAACATGAGCAACAGGGAGAGGTAAAGTTATGGAGAGCAATAAATATTTATTACATAAAAGTTCATTTATGAACATGGATAGAAGCCTAATATATGAAAATATTGCTCTCTAAAATGCAATATAATGGTTTGAGAAATTATATACTTTGGACTTAGAGTTGAGTGTATCTAAATTATATAGAAAAATAAAAATTTTAGTCTTTCCTAACCAATGCTATGTGCCCTAATTTCTCTCAGTGAAAACAATTTTATGCCATTTTTATCTCCAATGCATATCTTGTGCCTAGAAGAGCGCCTGGGGTATAGTAGCTTCTCGATGTTTTGTTGATTTAATAAATAAATGCATGAGCAGGCACTGTTTCTGCCTATTTTATGTTCTCAGATTACAGAAACATGAACTCTGAAGTGAGAGTTAGGGAAGGGAGGGAATGATATGATCTATTTTACTTACTGTGGCAGAAATAGAATCATCTGTATAAGGTGCTGTTACTTAATGAAATTTCTTTTAATTTTAATAAATTGATTTTAGTTGAATTAAATTATGTATCAATATATCTCAGGTGATATTTAATAGCCTGTATTAGTATTTTGTTAAGGAAGTTTATTTTAATAAACTGAAAGAGAGGATTGTGTAAACTTATTTCAGAGAACTCCCCTGACTTCAACGCATAAATTAATACAGAGGATTCTATTACTCCAATCTGACAAAGTAATATTCTAAATACCACTTAAATGTGGCATAAATAAATTGCTTTTTAGAACTATCATGGGAAATAACTTTCAACTTATTTTTAAGAAAAAGTTGTTTTATGGATTCTAATAGATTTTTTAGAAGGTCACAAGATACAATTAAGTATGTCTATTTAATAACTTTGCTCATTGAACAACAGTGGGTAACTAGAGGATATTATAAAAATGTTTACCATTGTCTATCAAATTAAGGAGTTTAGCAAGTGAAACTAGAAACATAAATTGTTTGTTCCTGTCTTTTTTGAGATCTCATCAAATCATGTCTGATTATAGCTAGATTCCCTAGTATTTAACTATTATTGAATGCAGTAATGAAAGAAGCCATGGAGATACTTAATTATCCACACAGTGGGTGTCCAATGGAGAAGCTTCTTTTTAACCTTTTCCTCTGTGATAAGATAATTACTGTCTGGTGCAATTGCTACTAATATAAATATTCACTGATTGCAAACTGTGGCCTAAAGGCTGTTACTGATAAAAGCTTCTCTGTGACCCTGTGGGGGTGCCATTGCTCATTTCTAAACAAATAAGGCCTCATCAACCATAGAACCATCAGTGTTTCCATATCCAGAAAATTTAAATAAAATTAGAAAATAATTCCTGTGAAGCATTATGAATCCATTTTGCTAAATCAAATATTCAGTAATGTTTCTTTTTATTTAAAATAGACCAGCATCATCATCTATGAGAATATGAATCTGTATTAGGATGATTACTCTGTTATATTTTCATAAATTATTTTGAATATATAATGCATTTTTTTTCCCTTCAGGCAGTATTTCTAACCATTTATAATGTGTAAGGGAATGTAACTTTATTCAGAACTGTGGAATCAATTAGCATTTTCTTAAAATACTAAATACTCAAGAAAACATTGATGATAAGTACCAACAGATGGTGCTTGTATGCTTCATCAATTCAGTGCTGGGAAATGTTAAAGATTTTGACCCTTAGAGGCTTCATGGTTCTCTTGAATCAACAAAGACAGAAGTTGGTTGAATTTTTTTTTTTCATGTAGTACGATGATATCCTATTAATTCCTTGAGCCTTAGCATATCTTTTATGGACTTTTATTCCTTTGAGAATTAGAATATAAGATTAAATACCTTCATAGTATATTGGATGATGAAACCTATCTTCTAAAGGAATATAAATGGTGAAAAAAAATTAAAAGAAACTAAATCCCTTAAGTAAATCTCCAGATAATTAGGAAAATAAGAAATAAGTATTTAAAGCCACATAATTCTGAAAACTTAATCCTTCAATGCTATGATTTTACTATTTTCTAATGCAATGCCTTCTAAAGTTCTCTTGAGTATTTGTCCTGGCTAGTGACTAATTAGTTTTATACCTACCTCTACTGAAATTAATATGTTGCAATGCAGATGGTGTCTTGAAATCTGTTGTTTCAGTTCCTAAATGAATAAACTCACTTTGAAAGCATATATTCAGTATCTTCATCTGCCTATAGGTTATTCACTAGAGTTCTAACAAACTATTCTACTCCATTATTACAATTTTCATAATTATCTGAGTTCGAAGAAACATATTCTATTTCTGGTTAATCCAATTATATGTGCAAACTTCCAGCTGTGTAGGTTACTAAGAGAATTGTAGGTAAGAAGTGAGGTGGGGAGGGGCATGTATATTTAATTTTGAATATTAAAAAATCTATGTCTTATAGCTACTTGAATAGATGTTTTTTAGATGACTAAAAAACAAAATGTTAATTTGAAATACAAATATGATTTTCCTTGAAGAATGTAAAAGTCAATTTGATTATTTTATATAAAATTTAATTGAACTTTAATTTTTCCTTTGTCATGGTATGTTTTCCCAACAAAGAGTGATTTATACAAATTATAAATGCAAAAGTGCATCAAATGTCTTTTTTGAACATTAATGACTGACTCCTTTGCCTTAGAATCTTTATGATTTCTTAATTCCTTTTCTACAAAATGATATGGAAAAATATATGAAACCTAAAATATGGACAGATTTGAGTGTTCTTTCAATACAGATACCAAAATCTTAATACTCACTAGTTTTGGAGATAGAAAATTAGAAAGGTAAATGAGGTTTCCCTAGACTCTAGATGGTTCAGTAACAGAACTGTTTCCAATACTGTAGGACTGGCCTTATGGCACTATATGACACTCTAAGAAATGCAGGCAGAAAGCATAGTTTCTTCAGAATGCCCTGTAGTTAACAGAAGGCATGATGCAGCAATCTATCTTATTTGAAGTTTATTATGAACTTATCTAAAAATATATATTCATAGCAACACCTAAATTAGTGAATATCTGGACATTGGCACAGAACCAAGTTGATGCAACCGAAGACCAGCACCACTTAGAGTATATTTGATTAACCAAACAGATAAACTATGCATATGCATATTACATAACTGATCTGAGGACCATATCAATTACTTCACAAATGAGGGGAAATAATTCATTACCAACCTGGATCTAAATTTTTAATATTTAAGGTAAAAAAGATTAATTCCAAATTTGATCACTAAACTGACTCTTGACATGACAGATATCTAATATTCAGTGTTATTAAGATACACACCCACCAAGGGAAGACGGGGCAGAGAAAGAACCTAAGGATCTGGAGGAACATAAATATGAGCACTTTCATTTTGCTTACACAGGTAGACTACATCTGTACATGTCTCTCTTTTATATAAAGATGTTCATCAGTCATAGACATCATAACATCAGCACCACATGACTAGAATAAATTTTTTTTCAAAGACTTATCTAAAGATTATGAACTACATATTGAAAAGTTGAGTAATAGAATCTTAGAAAAAGGTATCTACCCCTTATACAAAAGTCTCCATTAAAATCTAGATAAAATCATGGTATTCAATGCAATGAAGAAATTAATAAAAAATCAGCTAGCTTACATATTTAGTATCTTAACACTAAAAAGCAGCAAAATAACTTTTTGATCAAGAGTAGTTTATCACTAAAAATTATAATTGAGTCTGTATAGAAGGTATAATTTTATATTTAACTTGCATCAGCTAAGATAATAATTTATTATAGAAGTCAAAATGTTATCTTTTTGTTGAGTAGGTCTGAACTATACAGATATCTATCATACATTTGAATGTTTAAGAACAGGAGTGATGTTGCATAACAGTTTCAGAGTGAAAAAATATTCTATCAAAGTCCATAATCTCACATGGTAGTAATTAAAGTCAGCTTACTTTTATTCTCTAGGATAAAGAGCATTAAAGATTGCACACCACACATTCATATTAATGAAGAAACATTCTTTTATTATAGAGGTTCCAGAATTTTCTAATTGCTGTAGACTTAGTATTTCAGTAATTTTTTCACTATACTGTTAGTCCTAAGGAAACACCAAATAGCCCTATTTATTAAGAAATGATGTTCAGTCTACATAGTGTATACTCATGTTTTAACTACTAAATCGGTTAGGGAAAAATCATTGAATTTAAATAAAATATTAAATATTGTAAAATAGCTAATTGATAATGGGTATATTATTAGGAATGGACATTATGATCAATCATATTAACCACTCAAAATTCTTTTTTTTATTTCATGTTAAGTATTATTTAGCAGTTAACCTTTTTACCAAACAGCTAATATAATCCATCTTGACTGCATATCTATCATTTAAACAATGTAACATTATCTAATACAGAAACAACACATTTCTTTGAACAAATACTTCAGGTACATTTCTATGTGTTGAATCTTGCAATATTTATTTCCTTTAAACATTTAAAATGCTACTCTGCACTCTTGAGAGTTGGCCAAAGTACCCCAGGGTACCTCAAATCATAGTTTGGATCAGAGGTTTTTTACTTGATATTTCCTGCTAATTTATCTAAATTCTTGCTACTTATTAACCTATTTAAAAAACATAACTCTTAGTTCTACCCAAATTAAGCTGCACTATAAGGAAAGTACCCTAGTTATACACAATATGGAAAAATAGATAGATATAGATGATAGATGTCTAATAGATGTTAATATTTTTCTTTAAAAATATCTATTTTTTTACTTCATGATCTATATGTTCATCTCTACCATTTTTTAATTGCTCATTCAAATTACAGCTCACTCCCCAGTGAATAATTATCTAGTAGATATGTAGGTTATTCAAGTTAACCTACAGATATTTGTGTTATATATTAAAGATTCCCCAAAATATCTGTCAATAATGTCTACAGGAAAATTCTTATACTCAGAGATCAAGAGCATTTGTCTTATTGATATTTCAAAACCTTTGAAAATCTTTTATCCTTGGGCACATTTTCACTTATTTAAACATGCAATAATTGAATAGCCAGTATATGCAAGAGAATTTTATATTGCTAAGAAAGATATCTTTCTCTGTACATCTTAAAAACTTATTTCAAATTCACATATAAATATGAATCAAATTAAAATGTCAAATGTTGGAAAAAGCTTTATAAGCAATGTAAAGGTGCAATGTTACTCTGAAGTTGACGAGCCTCATCATTCTAGCAATCTTACCTCCTAAATGGTCTTCTTTCCTCTTGAAAAATTCAAGATCTGAATCATATGTCAGGTTTTATTTCAAGTGTTCCTTAAGAGTAGTTCTATTATCTTAGTCTGTGTGAAAAGAAACATTTATAAATTCTAATTTTAATATCATGTTAGGAGAGAAGATGTGTTTAGTAACTCTCTGAGAACTTGGATTTATTAAGTGTATGAAGATGAGTTCCTAAATGAATCTGTATCTGTAGCCCTGCCTTAAAATGTATTATTAATTTTTTTTCCTTGTTCATTAGGAACATTGGTCTATAGTTTTCTTTCTTGGTGCTGTCCTTATTTGGTTTTGGTATGAGTGTAATGTTTGCTTCATAACATACATAGAAGAAAACCTGGGCAAAACCCTCCATGTATTACAATTGAGAAATCCCTTTCTGGAAACATCTACAGATGACAAAAAAAATGAAAGAAAACATAAACAGATGTGTCTACATCAAACTAAAAAGCTTTTGTACAGCAAAAGAGACAACAGAAAAAACTAAATGAAGCCCATCAGAATGAGAAAAAAATTTTGTCTTCCAAAAGAGTGATAAGGGTTTAATAAAGAAGATCCACAAGGAACTTACACAATTAAACAAAAACAAAACAAAAAACCCAATCAAAAAATGGGGAGAACTAAAAAGACACTTCTCCAAAGAGGAAATACAAATGGCCAACAGGCACATGAAAAATTATTCAATGTCACTAGCAATAAGAGAAATGCAAATCAAAACCACAATGAGATACCACCTTACACCAGTGGGAATGGCCCACATTAAAAAAAAACAGGCAACAACAAGTGCTGGCGTGGATATGGAGAGAAAGGAACACTCTTACACTGCTGGTGGAAATGTAAACTGATCCAGTCACTATGGAAAGCAGTGTGGAGGACACTCTAATGAAAATGGACCTACCCTTTGACCCAGTGATCGTTCTTCTGGGAATCTACCCAAAGGAGACCTCAGTATGGGTACAAAGGAACACCTGCACCCTCATGTTCATTGCCACACTATTTATAATTGCAAGGACATGGAAACAACCCAAATGTCCCAAAGCAGATGAATGGATGAAGAAGATGTGGTATATATACACAATGAAATATTACTCATCAATTAAAAATGACAAATTTGATGAATTTATGATAACATGGACACTCCTAGAAGAAATCATATTAGCAGAAACAAGTCAAAAAGATAAAGACAGACACCAAATGGTTTCACTATTATATGGGACTTGGGAAAGATAAACAAAAATCTTGAAGAAAAGTTAAAAACAACAACAACAACATAAAAGCTAATAACCAAATTGAAGTACACAGGTGGGGGTGGGGGAACAGAGGAGGATTGATCAGGGAGGGTGGGGGAGTGAACCCTGGGAAATACAAAGATGTGAAATTTATATTTAAATAAATTATTTGATGTTTAAAAAAAAGAAAGAAAAAATGTATTCTTAAATCTTAAATTGTACTTAAACTTAATCTAATCTTAATATATATTCCTCAGTAATTAATATTCTTATTGTCTGTAATTGTTTCAATTTTTCTTCATATTTTTCAAAAATAATTACCACTGCTAACACTAGCAGTTTTCTCTCATTCACAGAATATGAACATAATTCTTATCAAGCGGAGAAAATCTGAAATCTCTTTCCTCCTTAACTTGTAAATAAGTCAAATCCAGTGTCACTCCGAGTGTCTGCTCTCAAGTCTCTTCTAATGTTCTTAATCATGTGTGTAAGAAATCACAACCCAGTTTCCCCTTATATTCCTTGGGGTTACCCTGTAACACTAAGTAAGGGAAAAATCATAGATGAATAAGTAGATGCAGGAATGCAGACCTACAAACCATTCTCAATTGTATTATATGAATAAGAAATATTTTTTATCATTCTTAATCAATTTAGGATTTGATTCTAATTGGTATTAGAAACTAGTCTTTGCTTGCTAAAACATGACAAACCTAGATTCTTTGTGATCTGCCACATTTCTAATATACACTCTCAACTAGTTCTACATTACATTTCCAACATTTCCTAACTCATCTATTCTAAATATCAGGCCATTTAATTCATGTGTAGTTTCTGGAAAAACACTGACAATTTTAATATATCAGTCCTTTCATGTTTCAATATGTTGTTTTCAAATTTGGGGCAATTTCAAAACACTTGTAGTATTGATCTCTATCTAAAATTGTTACAATTTGAGAAAATAATTTCCTCTGAGTCTTTGCAGTTTCTACAACAAAATATCACAAAACTCTTTATATGCATTGCTACTTTATTTCTCAAAGTTCTGGAGACTGGAGATTCCTGATCATAATGTAGTCAAGGTTGGATAAGGGTTATTTCCTGAGATGCAATGGAAACAGCAACACAGCATCTTCTCTTCAGGTCTCTAGACAATTCTCAAGCTTTACAGTTTCAAAGGTAAAGCAAGTTTTCAAGTACCAAATTTCCAAGATTACACAGGTCTCAAGATTTTCCAGCATGCTTTCCCAGTCTCCTCGCCAGCCTGGATTGGGGATGAAAGTCTACAGTGTGACTTCCTTCCTTGCCTCGCTGCCATCCCTGGCAGCGGCAGCTCCCACATCTCCAGCCTCTCTGCTGCTCTTCTGATCTCTCTCTTCTCTCCTCTCTTCTCTATCCTCTCCTTAAATACCCCCACTCAGTACCTTTTGCAAGTAGACTTGGCTTCCCTTCTCCAAGTAGTATCCACCTACCTGGGCACAATGGCTGCCATCTTAATGCAACACTATCATGCTGGGGGCCATAGTCCCCCAATTTCACCACACCACCCAATCACTACCTTGATGCTCTTTCATGTGTCTACATTTCTCTGAGCTTCTATTTCTTTTTCTCTTTGTTCCTTGGATTGCATCGTTTCTATTACTTTATGCTCAGATTGCTTGTTCTCTACCAGATGAGTTCAACTATATGATCTCATGCATGGGGGGAGTTGGGGGTAGGCTTTTTTACTAAAAATCCTTTTGCCAGTTTTCCTTAAACCAGAGAAAAACTTGTAACTCATTATCTGCTACAAAATGGGCAAAGGCCATTATGAACCCTTTAGCTTCCACATGCTAGTTACCTTTGTCATTCAGATACCTGGTGCTCTTGTACCCACCCTAGGGACTTTCCCAAACTGAAGGGGCAAAACAAACAAACACAAAACCAAAAAAAAACAAGCAATCTGAATTACAAAAACACGTATTCCAAACACAGGGCTTTCCTTTTTTACCTCCTTTGCTGTGTTTTGGATTTCTCCAAGCCTGCAATGTTCTTCTTTCAACATTCCTCTCAACTAAAGTCAGCAGAAAAACTCCAAATACAGGAATCAATATCAGATCCATTTTCTCAGACCTTGCTCATGGGCTTTCCAAAGCACCTGAGTCAAAGTAGATACAACAAACTTCAACATGAAGTTCAAATCTAACTCTTTAGACTCCTTCAGTACACACTCAGCTTATGCCTGGGAAGGCCATGAGTTCACCAGTCCCTGCCAAAGGCCACAGGCCACAGGTCGCTTTGGCTATACCAGTATAGCCAGGTCCCAAGCTCCTCCAAAACCTAGAATCCTTTCCTCTTCTGGTAAGCCTTTTTAAATATCTTTCCTTCTTGGTTTCCCTGCTCTTTCTTGGAAAGTGTCTTGTCAATTATCTCACATCAAAAAAAAAAACAACCTTGCTTTCCCTCCTCCTCCCCTTCTATGTCTCATTTCTTCTTACTTTTTGTAGTTAATACATTGGTTAATATATGTACCAAGTCTGAGTACTTGTTCCTTATGCCATACTCCAGGGTTTGCTATTTTCATTTGATTTATACTTTTTTAGTTCTAAATGGGTTATTTTCATGAAGTCTATTCACTCCCTAGTTCCTACTCCCCATGTAAAGGAAATCTCTGTTGTTGCTATTTGAGGACTTTGAGCAAACCCACAGTTGCCCTAGGATTCTATGGTTTTTCATGAGGGGAGAACTTTTGCTTTATTTCTGACCACACCTAAATATTAAATTTCACTAAGTGATATTTATTCTATTTCATCAAAGCCCTGGAGGAGTAAATTGCCTTTAGTTTAATCCAATGAAAATGAATATGTTTTCTGGGATCTGTATTTTGTATCAGTTATGTTGTTCTGACCTTAGAGGGACCTTGAAGCTGTCATATTTTTTCTGCTCTTATTTACAAAAAAAGATGGATGCAATATTTAGTCTATATCTTCTTTAAATGTACCAATCTTCTCACAATTTTGTTTCACTACAGCACTATTTTTTTTCTTTTATTTCTTTCTTTCTTTCTTTTTTTTTTTAAGTTAGTTCCCTTAAGTTTGAATTCATTCCACATCCTGTTACAATGAAATAAGTTCTTTAGGGAAGTGATTAGGAGCTATCTATTTAATAGTCTGCCTTTTCCTTCAGGCAAAATCTCTGTATTTGGGCACTGGGAACTGGAAAATGAACCAAATTGATACTCAACCTGCAAATATTGTTAAAACTGCAATAATCTCACTTTTTTTTTTTGATTGGGGGGTTACATATTCTGAGTTGTGCCTGATAAATTATAATAGTGAGAAAAATAATTAACTCTACCTTACATTTTAAATAGTAATTTGCAGTATATCTACAATAGAGAAATAAATGCATTTATTGAATGTATAAATTTTACTAATATTTACTAACAACTTAAATCTAGCCCTAGAGATTTGGTATTCATACTAGCATCAGTTGAAATAATTATCATTTGGAAAAAAATTAAAATTTACTAAAATAGAAATATGGCTAAGAGGTAATTTAGAGGCAATGTGGGACCTAGACATGGGAGATTATCATCAAATTTCTCTGACTGATTCCTACCTCAGAGTTCTGGTCCTAGTTTATATAAGAAAATTGTAAGCATAGAAAGAAAAAACAATTGTTCTGTAACAAAATAAACAAGGACTTTAGCTAATTCCTAACATTTTCACTTAACTAAGAGGTTTAATCCTAATAGAGTTAGTTGATAAAAGGAAAAGCTATAATTAATATGTCTAATATTGAATGACACTGGCATTTTAAATATTTCATGTTCTGATTATTATGAAAAACCTAGCTACAAACATTCCCTCAGTATCTCTTGATGTACATAACCATACAGCTCCACAGTGTATAATAATAGAATTACTTTAGTCATGGACTATGCATATTGTTTCAGTTATTGAAAGAAGTGTCAAAAGTTTTCAAAGAAATTGGACCAGTTTTTTCCAATCAGCACCATATGAGATTTCTAGTTATACCACATTCTTGCTAACATTTGCAAGTATGAATATAAAATGTTTAGTCATTCTAATTAGTGTGTAAATATATTTCATATGTATGCATACCTAAGCATATATAATTTGCATTATTGTAATTATGAGTGGTGATGAACTCATTTTTCTCTGCTTATTTGACTTTAGGATATTCTGTTTTCCAAAGTACTGATTCAGGCGTTTTGCACATTTAAAAAAAAATGATTCCTTGTTTTAAAATATCTTTGCTTTGATCCTATTCTATATAGCTTTGCAAGTTGTTACTATTGAGGAAATCTGAGTAAAGGGCACATGTCATTTCTCCATATTTTTCTTACAACTGCACATGTAGTTGTAAAGATTTTAAGATAAAAATGTTTAATGAAAAATAAAAAGAGAAATATAATGACACTTTTTATTATTTAATACAGCTCCATGTAGAGCAGTGTTAAATATATATTTGACAACTATCTTTCTGCCCACTCTATGACTTGCCTTTTTACTAACTTAAGAGGTGTCTTTTGATGAATTGAAACTTTCAATTCTAATTAACTTTAGTTTATATCCTTTCCTTTTTGATCAGTGGTTTTATGTCTTTTTAAAGAGAGTATCTTCTCCAAGAGAATAACAGTATCTGTCTATAGAGTCATCAGTAACTTTGTTCTCTTACCTTTTAGAGTTAACTAGGTAAGGTATACTACTGAATGCAGTAGCTCAATGATTTTCATAAGCCTATACAACAGATGAGCAACATATTTCTCTCTCTCAAATTTCAAGCTGTCTGAATCTGAAAATCTGTGAATGAGAAAGTTGTCTTTGGACTTCTGTTATATTCCAATATTTTACATGTTTACTTTTCTAGTAATAACTCAATAACTGGACATGTAGTTTATTATTTAATCCTCAATATTTATTATTACTTCAACTTTGTTTTTTATATATAGCTAGGTATGAGAATGACTTTAAATTTTCATGTATTTGATGAAACATACACATACTGTGCGGGATTGTTATTGAAAATGTATGAACTGGTGGTAAAAAATCAAATTGTTGGCGAATTTATATGATTTCAATGTGTTCTCTTCTAATATGAGACTACAGTATAATAATCAGGTTTGTCATTCGTAATTTTTTTAAGTGACATTTGTAGTTTTCTGAATAGTGATCTTCTGCATTTACTTTTAGATTTTCCTGGGTATTTGGTCTATTCATACTTTAAAACAGTATTTTTTTTTATATTTCAATTTTCAACAACATAAATAATATAATTTTAGTATCTATACTGAAGTCAATTTTGATACATTGATTTTAGTATAGATACTAAAGGCTTTAGTATAGATACTATACTTTAGTATAGATACATCTTAATTTAATAACATCTATAGAATTGATTTTAACATAAAGACCTCTATATTTGCTCTTTTGAAAGTCAAATATGAACTTTATATTAGTCAAGATCATACCACATTTCTTCAGTTTTGATAGGTGTCTCATGATTTATACAGTAAATTAATATTGAAAACTGTTTAGCAGTCTGGTCTATTAACCTCCTCAGATAATCATTTCATCATAGTATATATGCTGTGGAAATACAGTGACATCCTGTAATGCATCAAAGGAATCTATCAATAAGAGATAGAAGACTGTTCTAACAGATAATGCAGCTTTTAACATTACTCCTCTAATTACATGCTTCAAATAATTATGTATACTATGTATTTATAGCTATACACCTGATGACCTAGCCCTCCACTTGTCATATCATCCCAGTTTGTCAGTGACTTATTTCAAACAAAGAAATGCAGAAAAAGGTATATGCTGCTATTACCTAACATATAGATTAATGATATGTCTCTAATTTGTCAAATTTTATGTTGAAAAATAATTGCAGGGAGAGATCATGAGCAATATCAATTCCACATTTCAGAGAAACAAAAATCTAAATGTTCTTTAACTAAGCTATTAATTTTCAAAATGTGCTTCTTTAACAGTCAGTGTTCCTGTTACTGGAATCAAATAGCAAAATGTCAGCAGCCATTTCCATTTTCATGTTAATTATTTCATTTTTATCTTGGAAATATATAATTTATATAAAATATTTTTAATTTTAGTTATATTAATTGTGCTTATTATTATACTAATGTTATATTTTAACTGAACAATTCAAATCACAATATAAAAAGGTGATGTTAGCTATTTAAATAAAAGGAAAACAGTCTGAAATTTTAAGATAATTCAATTTCTTTGTATATGTATTCAAAACATTAAGAAAAAAAATGCAAATCACATAACATTCACCTTCCTAGTTAAAGCTGGAAAGATGATACTTTGCTCTCTTGTTTCAGCACTCTTGTTGAAAACATGTCTCTTTTTGTGTATGGATCATTTAGTACCATAGCATTTTTGAATTTAGTTTTATCTGTTTTTTATTGTCTATTTTTTTTTTTTAATAATTGGTAAGCATGGAATTTAAGTATTGTACTTGAGCACTAAGAAAATAATGCTATTCCTTACAGAGACTATATCTATGTTAGATAAGTTTCATTCAGTTCAGAGCAGTTGGGCCTAAGTACTATGCTAATAAATAAATGACATATTTTAGATAAAATTTACAGAAATATACACAAAACCACTATGTACAGATCAGTAAATGGAAATGTGACCATAGACTTAAGAGTAATGAAATTCTGTTTCTCCTTGTATCAAAAGTTTGTAATGAACTATTCTACTTTTTGTAGCAATTTCATAGCATACACTACTGTGAATAATGAGAATTATCTGTGTTTAATTGAGAACATATTTGTACCTGAAAAGCAATGTGACTAGAAATGCTTACTAATTGCTCATATTTCAAACATGTCACAAATTTAACTAGTGTAAGAAAAAATAATATGAAACAATTTTGGAAAAAATTCAGCAGATTATTTGTTAAAAGGTTGTCTGATATATCAGAAAATAAAATAAAGATTCATTTACAGTAGAAACAACTATAAAACATGAAGAAAATGTTTATCATGAAGTATGAAGGTTTTCCATAAAGCCTTAAAATCTATTTTAAATTATATAATACATCCTATTCAGGCAATTTATAAAATAAATGTGTTCCACTTGACAAATTTTAAATTAAACTTCCTTGTAATATCACCCAGGTCAAGCATAGATGTTGCTAGACCTCAGGGAAAATGCAATAGTACTTCCTATTCAGACACTCCTGCACTATCCAAATCTAAACCCTGCCCTGATTTTTATGGCAGTCAACTCTGGGTTTCTCTTTATCTTTCATCTAAATGTCTACATTCTTTGAAATGTATATTTTCTCCTTTTATGTTAGTTTGGAATTTAATCTCACTCTTTTGTGCTTTTGCATATGTTTTGACATTCATTCTTGATTTAGTAAAGAAGCATTTATTTAGTACTTTCAAAGTATATTCTATATAAAATTCAGAGGCACTTTTTAAAAAATTACCCTTCCAAGTTTTATATTTGTATTGACATCATATTGCATTTTGATTATATATAAGTAATTTGTCTTTAATGGCATGTGGCATGATTATTGAATGTAATGAATACAATATCTAGATTAAGGCATGGGATTATTTTTATTGACACTTTTTATTCTGGACGTGGCATATCCTGCCTCAAGAAAGTCCTTAATTACGTCTGTAAGGTGCAGTTTATGAAATTTTCCAAATATTTTGTTTGTTTGAAAATAACTGTTGTACTATTAAAATTAGAGCATTATTTTCAGTATAATTGGAATTGAGTATAATTAGAATATAGATGGATGTTTGTTTTTTGAAGCATATGGAAGATGTCAATTCATTCTTGCTTTCAATTGTTTATGACAAGAAGCAAATCTAATAATGAACCAAATGCAAACTGCTACTTTCAAAGTAAACTATCATCTCTTTTCTTAATTTCTTAAAGGAGACATTTCCTATGCTTGATCTATTTGTGGGTTCCTTGCTTGAGATTTATTAATCTTTTTCCTTCTGTGGATAAATGCCTGTTACTAACTAAATAACCAAGGATTATTTCCTTAAATATTTTACTTGTTTATTTTGTTTCATCTAAAGAATCAAACACTAGAAATTTACAATGTATTCTTTATCACTCTTATCATTATTTCTCAATTTCCCTTACCTTTTGTTATCAGTGAAGTATTCTGACTGGTATCCATTATCAGCATCTTTTCATTTTCATTATAGGTTTTGTTTATTAAAAGAATTACATCACCTATATTTTCTAGTTATTTGCATAATGTCTTTACATTTATTTCATTGATCATTATTACATTTATTTCATTGATATATATATAATATATATAAGCCTAAATTACCCAAGGAAGGCTAATTGGAATATTATTGTTGTGTGTGTATGTTTGTACACATGTGTGCATGCATGTGTGCCCGCGTGTGCAGGAATTCATATATAGGAGTGCCTAAAGCGTTTATTGGGCTTTTTCCAGTCCCTATGCATTTTGGCAAAAGTTCCAACATTTGAAAAACTAATTTATAAGAATTCTCTGTGACCTGTATTATTTCCCTTTTAAAATATTTCATTTGCTTCTGCAAGATACTAGAGATACTCTCATTCTTTTTCCTTATTGAAATTTTAGGACTTGATGTTTCCTGACCTATCCAATCAACTTGAAGTTGATGAGGAAACAGCAGGTGTGTTTCTTGTTTGCTATAATTTCTAGAATTCCAAAACAAAGCACCTGTTTTTCTGAAAACATCCATTTTGTGGAGACCTAGAGTTGAAATTTTGAGAACTTCAGTTGCAATTTAAAGATATAACTATCAGCATTTCTGGTGGATGAAATGTGTGAGGAAAAGTCTTCCTTAAGGTTTCAGCTTGAACAAATGAAAGTAGTGGAGAATTCAGTGGGTTCAGAGTATTTGATGACTAAAAATATGTTACAGAAATGTTATATAATGTTCAAAAGGTAACCAAATTGGGAAAATAAAACATTGTTCCTAAATGCTAATAAATAAATAAACAGTAGAGGAAAACTTAGGAGATATATATATATATACATATATATATATACATATATATATATATGTATATATATATATATATGTATATATATATATATATAATTTTAAGGGATTTGATGAGTAGAACCTGACAGAAAAACTCCAGTAAGGTAAAAGGGAAAGTGTGTAATCTTAGAAATTGTTGGGAGAGGAATACTTCTCTCTACCTTTCTAGATTCCTTCAGTTGGAAAATAATTAAATTAACATAAGACAGATGAGGAAAAAAAGCAAGTTTAATATGTACAAAGGATCCTATGGAAATGGAACCTGTGAAATTAATGAAAATACAGCTTTTATACTTCTCAACAAAGAAAATATTAATTTGTGAGAAACTAATAGGACACAAAAAAAGCCCCTTTAGATCTGAACGCTAATTTAACAGGGAAGCAATTCAAGACTACTTACAGAGAAACAAACAGACCCTGCTTTCCTTGCCTTGGTGATAAGTATGCACTTTTACCTCTTGGTGTAAAAAGGGTATCTTTCATATGGACCTTTATTTTCTACTGTTAGGGAAACAGAAGGCCACAGTGCCTTCTTACAATAGGTGCTTCTTAAGAGACTTTAAGTCAAAATGACCACTTATGTCACTGCGGCCCATTTTGAAGCAGTCTCAACAAAATAAAATAGCAAGAGTAGATAATACAGAGAAGTAACACTGATTAGTTAAATAAGAGAAAGATCTTGTTTTGAAAAATAAGCTTTAAATTGGTATTATTGGTAATCTTAACAACAGTAACGTTGGTATCAGAGATAGAACAAAGTCACCTGAGGTTGAATCTAGTGCTGAATCTGCTCTTTCTCCTTAATCTTTATTTGAATAATATATCATTTAGCTTCAATTTTCATGTAAAGGCCATCCAAGGATCAATTCCTACCTGATCCAAGGGCAGATAAATGGAGGATGGCAAATTCTAGGCACCAAGGAGATTTTTGTGATAAAGTGTGAATAATGAAAGACCCTACTCAACTCAGAATGAACCATAGAAGTCAGGCAGCTCTTGTTTCTGGGACAGAACTCTTGCTTTCTAAGGCTGCCTGTTGCTTTGGTAGTGTCTGTATTTCTGCTCAATCATATATGTTATCAATTGTCTCACCTCCTGCTACTTGGAATACATCCAGCACTAAATATCCTCAATGCTTGTTGTTCCTTAATATTGGCAGACTTTATTCTGATTAGCATACTTCAAAAAAGGAAATGAGAGTTTAGAAACAGCAAATATCCTTCTTATTGTAGGAAGAAATTTGTTGTGTAAAGAATCAGAGTTGAACACGTGATAAAGGTGATAAAGAGAGTTTCCTTTTACTTTTAAAAATTGGTTAACATAAGTAATGTAACAGCATGTGTTATGCTAGAATTTATGCTGTGAAAAAAGATGCATTGATGCTGCAGAAAAGAAACAAATTTCTCTAACAATAGCTTTAAGGAAGCAAGAAGAGATAGGACATATTGCTCAAGTGGAGGAATTTTTATTAGATAGGATGCCAACAGTTCATTTCTCAGAAGGAAAGCCACAATATAAGCATCAGATGCTGGAATGTGTCAAATATGTCAAAGGTTTGTGTTTTGTTTTGTTTTTTTCAATTCTGTATGATTGTGATTACTTGTGAAGTGGGAAGCAAGTTAGTATCTTAGTGCACAGATATGGAAGTGCTACTTTTCATTTGAGGAAAGACTAGAAACAATAGGATAGTAATTTATAAGTGCTAGAGAGTAAATTTTTTTTATTCTTAATTTTTTGAGACTAGGTCTCACTATTTTTGCCTGTGGAACTGCAGACTCTCATTGCCTGGGTTACCACAGATTCAAGCAAGCCCCAGCCTCTGTTTCCCATGTAGCTGTGGTTACAGGAGCGCACCATCACGCCCAGCTATTTTTTGGGAAATAGGTCTCTCTACGGGCCCCAGATGGGACTCGAACCGCGATCGCTAGCCCAGGCCACTTTATAGGCTGAAGCTTACAGGCATGAGCCATGGTGCCCAGCTAGAGAGTAAATTTATTGATAACATGTAATAGGCTTGGAAACACCAAGAGCCTACTTGTAATTAATGATCAGAAACAAAAGTAAGTAAGTCAGGATGACTCAGCTTTTTACTTCAATCAAGTTTGAGTGGAACTTAAACCATCACAAAATGAATGTGAATCAACAAAAAGACAACCAGTAATCTGAAGATACATAGATAAAGTTATCACTAGAAGGATTTCTCATGAAATGTAAAAGAAACAGAAGAGTTAAAGAGTAAACTTATTGATAATAATGCATTAGTCTCATCCTATGATTTTACTCTTAGGGTAATAATAATGCCAAAATGCCTGTCAATCTGTTTCCCTGGCCAATAAAAGAAAGCACAGTTTGAGGAGAGGAAAAGTAGTTAATTTGTCCACAAATTGAGGGGACTGGTAGACTAGAATCTAAAAGATTCTTGCTCCTTGACAGAAATCAGGGGTATTTATCCAGATTTACCAGGAGGTAGAAGGAAGGGATAAGAGTTGGCATGTCTACTTGTGTTTATAGCAGAGAGAGGAGATGAAAAGATGTGATGGTGTTTTGTTAAGGAAGAAGGAAGAAGGAAGAAGAAGAAGAAGAAGAAGAAGAAGAAGAAGAAGAAGAAGAAGAAGAAGAAGAAGAAGAAGAAGAAGAAGAAGAAGAAGAAGAAGAAGAAGAAGAAGAAGAAGAAGAAGAGGAGGAGGAGGAGGAGGAGGAGGAGGAGGAGGAGGAGGA
>PVHY01015510.1:0-35881 GCA_004024945.1 Uropsilus gracilis
AAGTGGAAGAAGGAAGAGAGCAGAGTAACAGCAGGGAGGCTTGAGTACTTGGACCTGCCACTGCCATGTGGGGCAGCATGGCAGGTAAGGAAGCCATGCTGTGGACTTCCATCCCCAGGCCAGGCTGGTGAGGGGCCCAGGGAAGCATATTGAAGGAATTTATGACTTTTGTAAGCCGACTTGGAAAAATGTTTTCACTTTGAAACTGCAAAGTTTGGGCATTGTCTGGAGACCTGAAGAGAACTTGCTGTGTTGCTGTTTCCATCATCACAGGTATGAAGTGGTTACTGCTGTTGCATCAAGTGAGCCTTGCTGGTTTGGAGCCACTTTAGAGTTGAAGCTGAAAGAACATTGAAGCTGTGTCTTTTGGAGGAGGATCAACAACGCCATCTTGGTTTCTTCATTGGATTTGAATCTTCCACTTTTGAAGAAGGAGTGATGGCAACATCTTGGTTTCTTCATCTGGTTTGAAGTTGAGACAGCTGTCACTTTGTGTGCACATGGGGGTAAGGATCCATGTGCAGTTTTTTTGGATTAGAAGCTGGAGTATGTGGTAAGATTACCGAAAGTGTCCTTCGTATGCTCTGTGACTCTTGTCTATTCTGTCTTCTTAATGAATAAATCTGTTTTTGCTTCCTCTTAAGGTTAATATGGTCTTGCTACTGATGGTGTGGGCTTGGATGAACCTGGTAAATAGCTCAACCTGGTAAGGCCAACTTCTCCCCTTTGTAGGTTTAGTTAAGTTGAAAATGTGCCAGGATGCGGTGACCCTACAAATATTTACTGAGCAACTGTCAAATGCTAAACACTCTGTGGGCAGCCTGAGATTTGTGAAGACTGAGCACAGTAAGATGGGAGCAGACAGTATTCATGGAGTGATTAGAAAAGGGAACTGTGGTGCCATATTTGTTGAGGTTGTCCAGGTTGTCATAGTGGGTGTTTTGTAACTTTCCCAACGTGGATAGATTAATCATTGGTTCTAGCAGTTAAAGAAGAGTGTCAGAGCCCTTGGTGGATTTTACAGACTTTTAGGAAACCAGGTACACATGCACACCAGGCAGAGAGGCTGACAGGCATGGGGAGGGGGGTGCTAGGTGGCAACCAAGACTTTCAGCCTCCCATAAGTCTTCAAAGTCTCTCTCTGGGATCTATCTCTCTCTGGCACTCTCATCATTCTCTTACATTCTCTCCTTTTCTTCCTCCAGGGTGGCTCCATCCTTTTATCCCATTCTGTTGTATGGGGAGGGCACAGGGGTGCTGGTCACCAAAGCTAATGACAGAAAAAACCTGACTAATTCACTTACACTTCAGTAGAATTTGGGGAAGACTTCACACAGACAGGGGACCTAAGATGAGCTTTGAAGTTTGGGTCCCTATAGAGGCGAGTATTTTAAAGAGGGTGGGGTAGAGAAGGGCTGATCTTTGAAGTTTGGGTCCCTATAGAGGCGAGTATTTTAAAGAGGGTGGGGTAGAGAAGGGCTTTCCAAGTGGAAGCAAAGCAAAAGAAACAAGAAAGAACATGTGTAAAGGATTTTGCAGTTACTCCAATGGTTGTAGTTTGGAGACTATTTCGCAGAGAGCTCTATTTCAAGACACTTAATGAAAAATAAAATGGGAAGACTCAGGTGGAGGAATGTGTGGAAACAAAATGATAGAGAGCTTGTAGCAGGTATGAACATTTCCAGGTGATCTCATTCATTCCTGTGGGCTTTAAATACCACCTACATGCAAATAACTCCATGTTCTATACCTCTGGTTCTTCAAGATCCAACTTGCCTACTGAATGCCTCCTGTTCAGTTATCTCCTAGACTGAACTCTGTAACCTCCCTGCCCCACATCTGTAATTCCTGGAGGGATAAGTTAATCTCCATTCACCTGCTTCCTTCTGCCAGATATCTGGTTTATATTAGATACATTCCACTCCCCCATTTCCAATTCATTAGCAAGCCCTGTCAATTCCACTAACTTAGTTCAGTCCTCCACTATCTTCAACCAGATCATTATAATGGTGTAACTAAGACTTTTGATTCCAGTCTGAGACCCCCTAACCCATCCTCCACTGAGTAACTAGGATAATCTCAAAGTTGTTTTTCTCAAGTTCTAGTTCACTGATCACCCAAGGTGCTTAGTTAAAAGAGAAAAAGGAAGAAAAGAAGGAGTAGAGGGAAGGAAATATAGAGTTTCCAACCCAGATAAATAAAATGATCTATGGGAAGTCCTCCTAATCCAGGAAACTTATTTCATAAACCCAATCTTCACCTTTCCTTTTGCCATTAGAATTTTAGAATCACCAGCAAGTGAGGCAGAGAACCCGAAAGAATGAATACTTGAGCCAGAATGCCTAGTTTTGTATTCCAGCTTTGTGCTTCTGTCACCTCATTGGGTCAACTAGGATAACTACTGAACTAGCTTTTGTATTGTAGTGAGGATCAAATAACAGGATCAAATCAATACACAGTGGCTGCTTGTAGAGCTTCTCACCATTACTTCTGACTCTCTTCTGTCTCCCAGCACAGGAGAATATTATACATTTCCATCCCTATAAAATCAAATGAGCCTTGTGATTTATTTAGATCTGCGGAATGAGTGAATAGGTCACCAGTGGCTGAAGGCAAGGCTGAAGCCAAAGGCTGTTCCAGGTGACACCTGTAGGGGTAGGGGTATAGGTGAGCAGCTTTAGCACCAGGTGAGATATGCAGAGGCTTAGGGGGCAAGAAGGAAGATGTGTGGAGACTGGTAAGGATATAAGAAACTACAGAAGCAGCCCTCAGAGAACAATTCCAGATTCAGACACTGCAGTTTCAGTGATTTGAAGCACAGAGATGCCAGAGTCAACCCTTCACGTGATAACCCATTTTTTTCACAGTTTTAGGAAGGCTGGTTAAAAAAACGATTTTTTTAGTAAAGACTTGATGTCTCCTTCTTCCCCCATAACAGAATTACATGTTGATCTGGAAGTGTCTATAGTAAAGGCAGAGTGGGACAAGGAGGCAAGGCATTGAGAAGAGCTGCCCTGTGATTCTATTAAGCAGAAAAAAGATGTGTCTAGTGCAAGCTCTTGAGATCTAGGGATTATTGTTACTATGACACAGCCTGTTCAACTTTACTGGTGCAATTCTAACTCCCTTGCAGTACATCTGGCCTCTGGTGACTGCACATAACAGCTTCAGAGCAGAAGTGCAGAAATAAGGTGCAATGGAAGAGCAAATGTTCCCATCTCCAACTTAAAACACACAGATCCTATCACTGTTCTCTTGAAAACCCATATGATATAGACAGAGCGAGAGAGAGACAGAGACAGAGGCAGAGAGAGAGAGGCACTCTAAACCAAACTCAAGTGTTAACCTATTGCAAGTTGCTGGAGAAAAGACTTTACTAACACTAAGCTTCCACAGGCTCACTAGTCAACTTTGTTATTCAAATACCTGTCACTTACCTGCTAGGCCTCTCTCAGCTCAAAGGAAAAAAACAAACAAAAACTTAGAATGTGAAGTTTATTTTATGAATGTCCTTCTCACCCTCTGCAGCCACCTTACTAAAATTCTAAACCAAATCTTTGAAAGTCAAACCAGACTCTCATAAAGTGAACAAACTATTTATTACTAAACAAAGTGATTACCTAAATATGTATTACAAGATAAACATGGAAGAAACCCCAATTACTCCACCATTGCCCAAACTCTCAGTACTTTATTCTCTGATCATCTCACCACATGTACAGTCAATCTGAAAAACACATTTTCCAAATGCAGGGCATCTTTCTTTTCCTTTGGCATGTTCCGACTCCCTTCAAGCATGTAGTTGAAGGCATGATGTTGTCTTCTTCTTACATCCTCTTAGTGTAGGCACTATTAAAACTTTGAGATTCAGGAACCAACAAAGTCCTTTTACTCAGGCCTGGATCACAGCTGCTCCAAAAGCATTTAAGTCAACTAGATATGACACACTCCAATATGGGAGTTCAATTTCCTAAACTCTTCAGACTTTCAGCATGCACACTCAGCTTATGCATGCTAAAGCCATGAATTTAATATGACCTATGGCCAAGGCCATAGGTCAGCCACCTGGCCATGCAGTCAGACTCACATTCTCCTTCTCCCACAAAATTCTGACCCCAGAATGGCTGATACTGTCTCTTTGTTCTAGACTCTATTTATATTATATTTCCCTCAAGTTCCCACCAAGGCAGGCTTCAGGAGGGAGTCCTGTCAATCAGCTCACATCACAAAATTTTGTTTTTCTTTCCTCCTCCCCTATGAACTCTAATCTTGAAATTTATAATTCTAAAGAAACAGGGAAGTACCTCTTTATCAATGTATGTATCAGCTATGTTAATGGAAGTAATGAGGGGGTACCCTCTAACAACTCCTTTCTAGATTTATCAACGTATGTATCAACAATGCTAATGGCAAGTACCAAACCAGGTCATTATCAACTTATGTTAATAGCAAGTACCCTCCAACACAAGCATTGCTTCTCATGGATTTTACAAGAAAATCTAAATCACCCACTTGGGACACAATCTTCTTGCTCCAGACTTATCACCTTACCTCACTCTCTTGCCATACTTGCCTTTTTTGTCCCTTGAATTTACAAGCCCCTTCTTAACAAAGGGCCTTTGTCCTTGGCAAGCCTTGGGCTTAAATTCAGTTCCCACCTCCTTTTTATCTTCATGTTTCAACTTACAGGTCAGCCCCTCAGAAAGGCTTCTCTGTCTGCTCAGAAATACCCCTTCCCACCCTTTATTAGTCTCAGTATTTCTCCTCTGCTTTTCATATTATTTATCACAAGTTATAATTATTTTTCAGATTGTTTGTTCACATATTTTCTGTTTATCTCCAGCACCAGCACTTTAGGAGGATAAGTTCACATCTCTCTTGTTCATGGTTTATTCTCAGAAACAAAACAGGTCTTGATATATGGCAAGATTAATTAGGGAAGGAAAGAGAGGGGCAAAGTAAAAGGATGATCTGGCTTCCAAATTCCCTCCTGTTGGTACCAATTACATTAACCTCCCACCCCCATCCTGTAAGCCACTGACTCAGGCAACATCAAAGAAACCTACTTCCCCCAGATCACCTGAAGTTTGGCTAGAGGGATTACCTTTCAGGAAAAAAAAATCACCTATTTGACAAAACTCCCCCATCCCACCTGATCAAACCCCCACTCCAGGACCAGATACAAGACACAGCCTTGCAGCCACTGCAAGATTCTCCTGGCTGTGTGCTTGGCTGTGTGAGATGCCTTCCCAGGCTTCTTTCTCCAGTGAAGAGCCTGTTTCTCTACTAGTCTCTGGTCTCTTCATTTCTTCTTTCATCTCCAGAACTCTCCCTTGCCAAAACTTAACACAGAAGAGGTAAAAAAAGAGGGAAGTAGTGCTTGCCAGTAATTAAATTCTCTCTGAGTATACAATACTTCCTGAAATAGCTACTCCTAAAAGAAATCTAAATTCTAACAAAAGTGATGAAAATATGAAGCTAATAATGCCTTTTTTTTTTCGTCAACTGACAGGCTAGGACTTTCAGCAATGGTATTAACTAAAAATCCTTAAATACATCCATGCCAAAATAGATAAGTCAACAAAAATGCACTTCAAGATGAGTTGCTATTACAAGGTAATATATCACAAACAAAAACCCTGACTGAGTTACACCTTTCATTTTGAGCATTTCACTCAATACATATCTGATCTTTTCCAGATGATGATACCTTCCAAGCTAATGAAATGAGCCTGTAGCTTAAGTAAACAAATTTAGATCAAGTAAAATCAAACCCAGGTGCATTTGCACAACCCGATGGTATAGATGGATTAGGACTCCAGTAGCTTATACTTCACCATTTACAACAAGACTCTTGGGAGTGACATGGTATAGAAAATGTAGTTTCAAATATGAAAACATAGAGAGGCTGGGCACAGTGCCTTGGTGCCTGTAAGCTTCAGCCTATGAAGCGGCTGGGGCTAGGGATCATGGTTCGAGTCCCACCTGGGGCACGTCATGAGACCTAGTTCCAAAAAAATATAGCTGGGTGTGGTGGTACACACCTGTAATCCCAGCTACCTGGGAAGCTGAGGCTGGGGATTGCTTGAGTCTGTAGTACCCTGGGCAATGTGAGCCTGTGGTTCCATGGGCAAAAATAGTGAGACCTAGTCTCAAAAAAAACAACAACAACAAAACATAGAGAAAAACTTTGTCTCTCTTATTTTGTAAAATAATAAGACATTTGCGGTCCAAGGGTGAGGAGGAACCAAAGATACTTGCCAGTCATTTAAGACAGAGACCTTGCAGGTGGTCCTGGCTCAGGCCATCACAACTGGCCTTGAGTTATTAGTCCTCCTACTAGTCTCGCTTTCCATTCATGCAGTCATATTCCATTACTAAAAGGGAGCAGCTGCTGTTTATCTGCTCACTATCTTCTTTCATTCCTACAAAGGCACCCAAAGTTGTCTCCCCAAGGCATATAAGTCACCACTACTCTGAATCCTTCAGATAGAGAGGCATTAAGACAAATCTTTATAGTGATAAAAACCAAAAGTCAGGAGATCTTGATCAAGGAAGACCCCAGCTCCAGGGATCCATCTCCACCATTTTCCTCCATCTCTATTATTTCAATGAGCTTTAATTAGGAAGATGCTCTAGGAAGAGATGCATCATTTGCATTTACTGCTCCCTTCATCTCCATTTTCAACCACCAATAACTGGACTCAGATCTTTCTCAACTATTGAGACTTTTCCTTTGTGAGCAAAAGGTAAATTAGTATTTAGAGGTTACAGTCTATTAGATTTAACCTCATTGTCTTCCTGCCTTCTGGAGTTTTTGAGACTTTTCTTAAAACCAGAAAGTAAGTATTGGATGGTGTCACATATATGTGGAATCTAGAGAAACTAAATAAAGGAGCAGACAAATTCAAATCGTAAGACTCACCCTTGAAAGCTGACCATTGATCTGAGATTCTCAGGAGAAGAAAGGGTGGAAGAGTAGGGCTGGGGAGCATGGGGAGGAAGGTTTGGTGGAGGGTGGTCAATTGGAAGTACTTTACTGATGGGAAAACTATGATGACCACACTTGAAGGGAGAAATCCTATATTCTGAGAAAAATACATAGGATGGTTAAAAAAATGCAAATAAATAATAATAATAATTGATAATAATAAAACAGGAGCAAGATGAACAATCGATCAATCAATCCCTGGTAAGCATTTATTTTCTGTCTTGCTTTTACACTATACGGCTTGCTGTACGAGTGGTTAAAAATTAATGGTAGCAGCTCTCCTGCCCACCTGTGACTATGCAGGTGTTTCTCTCCCCCAATCTTTTCCTTATGCAGCTGTCATCCCAACTGCCAGCCTGGGTCTTTGCAGGCGTCTTTTAACAAACCTGTTCATTTCAGGGACAGCTCTTCTTGCCCACTTGTGTCTGTGCTAGCATCCTTTGCTTTGCTTTTTAAATTTAATTATAATAAGCCTGCCCTTTGGAATAATAACAATCAATCATAAAATCCTGTCCATCTCTTCAGTCTGAGTGAATTATTCCTATTAAGCTTCCTACTCACTCAGAATGAATGATTGGAGGAGTAAATGAAGGAAAGAATGATAGTTTTAACACCTGCCTAAAAGGTGATTGCTGTTTTCTGGTTAAAAAGCAGCAAGGTTTTTAAGAGCTTAAGGTGACATAGAAATGCAGTAGAAAGAACCCACATACAATGTTTTAAATTTTTATTTGCTTACAAAAGACCATGGGAATAGGTTTGCAAAAACTTCTCTGCACATACAAATTCCTGTAGAAAAAGAGGACAAACCTTGGAACACTGCTGGAAAGATTGTTCATCAAAAATAGATCTCTTTACATTAGAACCTGTGAAAAGTCATGATTTGACATATCAAAACCCACCAAAACACTATGTTTTTAAAATCACCAAAGTTTGGTGATGTTTACGCTTTTGAAAGATTATATTCTATTGTATATTTTTGGATACCTGTGAAACCAGTTACCAAGTGATCTCAGAGTTGGACACGTCAATTAAGAAAGAGGTAGTTTCTTCATAAATGTCCCTTTTTCCTTCCAGTTAAGGCATTAGGTATAAATGGCATTATCTTTCAATCTGTCTGAATTCCTGTTCTGCTAGGACACCATTTCACTCAAATGCAATCACATCTGTGTTATTCAGACTTGAGTTCATCTAACACAGAAAAGATTCCAGAGTTCAAATTATTAGCCAATGTTTCTTTGAGCTCTTATCTTTGAGAAAACAACTAATCTGGCATGTAATTAAACAAAGAGAAATCAATCCTAGACAAAGGGGATTTTTTACAAATATAATTTTTGGTTAAGAGGAACGATGACATTAGCAATATCCCAGGAGGAGAGCAAGACTGATGAAAGGAGCCCCCCCCCACCCCAAGGTCACAATACAAACCAAACAAACTTCTTGAAAGTGGTTCCTTAAGAGTCTTGCAGCTGGTCTTCTAGTTTCTCCAGAGGCTCTCAGATCTCGGGGCCCCACAGTGCCATGGCTTCTTGCTCGTCTTGGACAGGGGTGAATTCCGGCTGGTCAGGATGGGGAGCTAGAGAGGAAGAGGGGGGATGGGGACTCGATAGGACCCAGGAACCATCAACTGAGAGTCTCCCTATTATGGATCCACAGAGACAGATGTGGTGGCAACAGAATAGTTCAGAGCTCTCCAGGCCAAGGTGGAAAGTCCTTAACCCTAGAGGGCTGCTCAGGCCTTCCCCGCTGTGGTTCCAGAAGGTTAGTTCAAGAAGGGAAGGACAGATGCATTACACCAAGGTTAGAAAAATAGAATCACAGCCAACTTCTTAAATATTATATGTTTTATTTACAAAAAAACCCTGAAAACTCAACAGAATTATGAAAGGAAAAAAACATTTAAAAAATTGATTTCGTGTTAGAAGTCCATCACCAGGTGGGAGGAAAGGGATTAAGGAGGGAGGGAGAAGAGGGTGCAGGGAAAGTGATGTCGCTTCATCTTCTGTGGGGACAGGTTAGTGGAGGAGGCATATTTAAGTGACATTATTGAGCCTCCACCTAGAGGAATTTCGGATAAATTCTTGGTACACAACCATATACCTATATCCAAGTTGACATGGACAGTTGGTTCCTAATTATAATGACACAAGTGATTGGGTTACATTCCAGCATTATTACTATGTGTGTTTGGAGTAGGGAGAATTAGAGTGGAAGTGGGCAGGTGGGAAGCAGGTGAGACAGGGGCACGGTGCCCGTTGTTAGGGGCAGGGCAGGGCGGTGGTTAACCGGACAGTTGTGTATCCATAGCCAAAATCCCCAGCCAAAGTGACCAGGGTAGAGGAGCACCACATCAGTGCTGATAATCGTTGTAAGGGATCAGATCTTAAGAAGGGACAAGAGTATTTGAGAGAGGAGGGAGGGAAGAGATGAACAGAGAAAAACATATCAGCAAATCTCCGACCAGTTCTTCTTGCAAATCAGGTTAACTTTCTCCTACAGCAGAAAATCTAATTTCATTGACTCATCAGATCATTGTCCCCAAACAGTCTCTGACCCTCCCCTTGCCAACTCCAAAGCAATAGCTCATTGCACAGCCCAGCAACATGCAGACTGCAGATGTTTTAGGAAGCACGTTTTCGGAGTTGCAGTCCAGCAAGTAGTGATGAGGCAGGGAGAGCATGAGCACATTGGGTTCTTCTTAAAACTATCCCTGGCCACCGAAAATGGGTAAGACATGGCCTAAGAGAAGCTAGAGGAACTGGAGGGGTCCTCCTCACTCCAGGGAGAGGTCCAAGTTTGAAGTTTCCCCAAAACAAGAGTAAAACTTTGCAGGACATCACAGCCATAGCACAGTGGTTAACACAGCACAAGGGGTCCCCCCCAAATGTTCAAACTTGTCCCTCAGTGATCAGCCACAAGGTCAGAGACCAAGTCAGTGTGACTGGCCATTTAGAAGCAAGGGAGACTTAACTACTTAACTACATGTGCCCTTATTTTGAATTTCCTCTCATGGTTTTTAAAAGGTAGCCCCTGCAGTCATCTGCACTTCATAAATGAGGCCTCTCCGTCGTTTAAGATTCCAGATCTGTTCCCGAGCTAGAATTGGTCTATTTTTCCTAGCACCCCCTCACCAAAGTCAAACAGCCCACATGTGGCTGACACTTACCGCCCACCCCGTATCCAGAACACGAAGAGGGATCGCAGTATCCAGGCTGTCCGGAAGGGCCTTGTGGGCCAGGCACCCCCAGGAGACCCGGTGGGCCTCTGGGTCCAGGAGAGCCAGGGGCCCCAGGGCTTCCTGGCCGACTTTCCCCTGAAGGTCCTAGGAAACACCCACAAATGAAGACAGTTGGTTTTTGCTGTTTCGTTTGCTTGTTTAACCAGCACAATTTTGAGACCAAGAAGTAGACAGGTTCACAAGAACAAGCTTACACATCTTGATATCTAGCATCACCTGGCTCCTGATGCTTAATCAGTTCCCAATCCTAAACTGGATTCCCTGCTAGAGAAACAACTGAAATCACATGATCTCCTGAAGGTGAAGGCTTTTCAGTCAGCCCAGGATACTCACCTATTACTCAAGAAATTAGGGGGCTTTTGTTTTCCAAAGCAGTTCCTTTACAAACACTCTTTCTCTCTTTCTCTCTCTCTCTCTCTCTCTCTCTCTCTCTCTCTCTCACTTTCTCCCCCCTCCCCACCTTCTCCGTACTCAATCTCAACCTCATCATAGGCCTCAGACTATTTTTACTGAAATAGATATTTTGGATCTGAATAAAATTAACCCGGAGGAATAAAAGAAAATGTTGGATGTTGGACCCAATATGCTAATCCAAAAAATTTTAGGATAATTTATGGCATTTAAGAACTTAGATTTAGTGAAAGTGGTGATGGATTAAAATGTGTGCACTTCAGAAATATTTCAGGCTGAGATTTTTGTCTTTAGCCTTGAATTCTGACAGCATTTAAAATGCTTTCTTCATTTAGAAATTCTTTCTAAATTCTAAAAAGAATTTCATTTAGAAATTCTTTCATGAAAACAGTAAAATAAAACCAAATATCACCTAATATTTGAAAAGCACTGTAGCTGTCAGACACATCCAGTTCCACTCAATCAACATTCACTTAGCACCCATTCTCTATATGGCATGTTGCTAGAGCAGGTCCTCATGCAATCTCTAGTAATAGAAGTATCTGCACTCACAGGGAAGCTATTGCATTAAGAATATTTTCTAGAAGTGGGGAGTGGTGACATGCACCTGTAATCCCAGATACCTGGGAGGCTGAGGCTAGGGATCACTTGAGTCCATGGGTTCGAGACAACCCTGGGCAACATAGTGAGACCTAGTCTCTTAAAAAAAAAAAAAAAAGACTATTTTCTAGATTAAGTATTTTCAGAAATAACTATTAAGTTGGAGAGAAAAAAAAGTGCATATAGCTTTGGATCCAATGTGAACAAGATTGGCATTATAAAAATTAAATAGAATTGAAAACTCAGGATTTTAATATCACATCTGATCACCTGAACTAGAAGCAGATAACAATGTATACAAAATTCAAAAATTCAAAACTTACCTCAAATGTATTAAGGTAAATTTGCTGACAGAAGTTCAACCATGTTGACAGAATGTCAATACATGAAGAAACAGCATTCATCACATACCCACGTGTTCCCCCAGATTTCCTGCATCCCTTGCAGGTGAGCTGGGGCTGTGTGACTAGTCCAGCCAGTGACATATGAGTGGAGCTAACTTTTTTTTTTGAGACTAGGTCTTGCTATTTTTGCCCATGGAACCGCAGGTTCACGTTGCCCGGCGTACCACGGACTCAAGCAATCCCCAGCCTCAGCTTCCCAGGTAGCTGGGATTACAGGCTCACGCCACCACGCCCAGCTATTTTTTGGGACTAGGTCATGCTGTGTTGCCCCGAGTGGGACTCGAACCTCGTCTCTAGCCCCAGCCACTTCATAGGCTGAAGCTTACAGGCACGAGCCACTGTGCCCGGCTGGGGCTGACATATTTCATTCTGTATTTAGAATGTTGAGAGCTGATGTGTCTTTACCTTTTTCCTGGAGTTCTTTTGTTTCAAAACATGGGAATGCCACCTAATTCACATCAAATTCTGTGTGACTGTGAAATAAACCTGTACGGGGTCAATCTATGAAGCATTTAGGGTTGATTAGGGTGGATTTGTTACCCCGGCCTTGCCTGGCCCAGCCTAACTCACTCAATCACTGATAACCAGACATGCTGCACTTCACCTGGAGGAAGGACCATTACTTACGAACTGGCCTCCCAATAAAATGGGTTAGAAATACAGCTGTTTGTTAGCCATGAGGACGCAAGATGTGATGCCAACTGGCTATAAAGATTTAGGATTTCCACCGTTAGGTAAGAACACTCACCTGCGGGTCCAGGGGGGCCCCTTGGACCTTGGGTTCCAACACCAGGATTTCCTTTTTCTCCTTTGGCTCCAGTTAGGCCTGTTTTTTAAAAACAGAAGAAAAGGAAAAGTTCTCACTCAAAATCTGGGCAGTTCTATTTTTCTGGGTTACACAAGGACCTGTGACAAAGACAATGATAGGAGCTGATTTGATTTGAGGTTATGATGAACAGGGACCATTCCTTCCTTGCTCATTCATCTTCCTTTCTACCTATTTTCTCTTTTCTCTAGACTTTATTGACACTTTTGCCCAATGGTATCCTTTGCAACAAAAGAAAATCCACAACTTAGATGTACACAGTGGAATGAGTATGATGTATCAATCAAAGAAAACAAACTTAATGTCATTTGCAGCAACATGGATGAATTTCTGCTAAATCATGTTAGCAGAAATAAGCCAGAAAGTGTCTGTGGCCATACCACCTGAACGCACCTGATCGCGTCAGAAATAAGCCAGAAAGAAAAAGAGAAATTTGGAATGGTCTCATTTATATGAGGGATACAGGAAAAACAAACAAACTGACAAAAATTTACAACCACCAACAGAATTGAAGCATAGAGCGAAAAAGGAGAAAAAGGGTGAAAACAAGGGTGGGGGAGGGCACAAGAGATTAAGATGGTTCATGGGTGATAAGGTGATGGGAGAACCTTGGGGTAGACAATGATGTAATTTATATATATATATATAATACATTATAGAATATATAATGTAATTTATTTATATACAATCAAAAGAAAGGAAGAAAAAATGGAAGAAAGGAAGAAAGAGAAAGGAAGGAAGGACGGAGGAAGGAAGGAAGGAAGGAAGGAAGGAAGGAAGGAAGGAAGGAAGGAAGGAAGGAAGGAAGGAAGGAAATCCACAATTGTGCATTGAATTTAGCTGTAGCGCCTTTTTATTCCCTTCAAATCTGCAATCGTCCTGCATGGCTATTTCTTAGTCAGAACAGTTGGTTTGCAGCTTGTCCCTGCTGTGTGCTTCAGTTGGTTTGTAGCTTGTCCCTGCTGTGTGCTTGGGGGTGTAGAGACACCCCCAAGTAGTGTTCGGTATGTCCAGTCTGGGGGCACACGCTGCTGGGGGCTCCCACAATGGCGATACTCCTTTGGGTATTTGGTGAAAGTGGTGTCTGCCAGGTCTCTCCACTGTCATGTTACTCTTTTACCTTTTGTGACCTAAAATGGATCTTATCTAATTCATGAGCAATAACCTAAAGATCTACTTCTGCGAAGATAGTTTAGCACCACGGGACTTTGAAACGAAATCCTGACTCTGCTGACTCCCACACAGCCACATCAAGAAGGTGAGTGCGGCTTCTGAGCACGTAGGCTGGATCAACAGGACTGCAAGTCTCTCCCTCCCTACTGGAGGGGTCCAGCCTGCCAGGGCTGGCCTGTGCCTTTGCACGCACCAGGCCCTGGGACGTATGCAGCTGGCACTCTGCAAGTAGCACAATAGAAATCACAAGTGAGTATGTCTAACATTTTCCTTTTGATCCACCCTGTAATGTATCTGCAAAAGGCATGAATTATAATTAGGCAGCCGAGTTCTGAGAAGCATGAGTTTCCATTAAAAACTTGGAAGCTTCAGGAAAGCCTGTGTTTGATTTGGCTGATTCAGCCCCATAAAATTCTAAACCTATTCATATTTCTTTTCCACCGAGCAGGCTGCTTATTCCAAATAATTTACCGTGCTGTTAACAAACTATACATTTTCACAGGCAAAGGCTAAAGGAACATATCCTCTGACACCTTTTCATCCAGACTTCTATCACAGGCTCTCTGGACAGGTGAGAGCATGCAGTAGGTAGGCCCTGCCCGTCGAGGGGGTGGGGAGGTTGGCTCCGACTGGGGTCACATCCCAGAAGGTCTCTGGTATCTATGTGTCACGTGCAACAATGCTTTGCAGTAGCAGAATGCGGAACTGCACCTTCGTGCAGTTGCACTTACAGAGAAATGATGGGGGAGTTGGCAAAGCCTGGAAGGAACCTAAGTGAGAGGAATCAATTTGTTAAGCTGCAGGCAGGCAGGCAGGCAATTTACAAAATTGTTCACAAGACAGAGAAGGTCTGCCTTCATGATGGCAGTACAGAGTTACTGCAAATGAGAAGACATAACAAAGAAGACTGTAGTCCTTAGTGTGTCCTACCTGCACTTGCTATAATGGCACCTTGACTTGAAGCATTGGTATCTGCTGTGCACCTGACAGCCACCTCCTGGGGTCAAGGTGGCACCTTATAAAAGCCCTTCTTCCTTACTGAGGGTGACCCGGTTCCCACCGATGTGCTTTCCCAAAATAGATGCCTGTGGCATGTGGCTTGTATGAGATGTTTTGAGCTCACAAAAGCCCAAAACAGAGGGGGAGGGGAGGGCACTGACCACCTAGCCTGTAACCTCCTGCTTTGGAAGACTCTTCTCACGGGAACTGTTGTGGAATGGACTGGGTTTCTTAAATGCAACTCCAAGCGCTTTCTCAACCTCATCTGGGTTTGAAAAGTATACAGTTGACTCAGGCTAGAAGCGTTTCATGTTCAGTAGTAACACTCACCAAGTTGTTTGCACAGAAAATCACCCTGTGTACATCTACTGGGTATTTCCCAATTAGCTACTACTTCAGCTAATTGGCAATCATTGGAGCTGGTGCTTTCGGTAGGAGGTAGGTGTGAAAGATTCCATCTCATGTACACATGGGGATTTTGTAGAAACAGCCTCTTCTTGTGGTAAATTAGAATCACTTTCCCCACAGGGAACCGCTAATTTTTAAAGAATTAGAACACAATAAAATACGCCAATGACAAACACCAGGCTGCCTCTGATTAGCTGAGGGTGACTCGGTAGCCTCCTTGGCCAACAGTGCCCAAGACCCAAGGGAACAATGTGCTTTCCCAGGGGTTCTCCACCAGCAGAAGACCTGGGAGAGGAGACCGAACAGGAACCCAGGCAAAAGAACCAAGAGAGAATTCTCAGGAATGACCCCCTGGTGGAAATCCCCCCCACGTATGTCTCTCATAAAGAAGGCAAAAGGAGGGAAGGACTGGGGAATAAAAAATCTGTTTTAGTCTTCTAACTCTATAGAGAAAAGAAATAAAGCATGACATTACTTGAAATACAAGTCAGGGTAAAAGCAGAAGAGCCTCACAAATACATTCCAGCTCTTCAAAATGCCTTAAGAAAAAAAGAAAAAAATTGTAAGACTACAACTATGTATTAGCAAGGAACTTTTTATTTTACTTTCCTTGAAATTTAACCTAAGTACAATATATTCATATTTGGCCATGTGCTTGTTTATAATTCTCTGACTTGGGGAATATTCATGGCCGTGACAATTGAACTTGGCTATAAACACTTTTCTTTTGGAATGAAATATCATATTAAAAATCAATATGTAAGTACCTAAGAGGGAAATTAAAGGCTAAACTTTGCAACCTCAGATCTCTAGAAATAGATGTGGTATACTCTTTTTTATTCCTTTTTTTCTAATTGATTGCATATGGATATAAATATCCATATACATCATTGTCTACCCCAGGTTCTCCCATCACCTTATCACCTGTGAACCATCTTAATCTCTTGTGCCCTGCCCCTCCCCCATCTGTCTCTCTTCCCCCTCTCTTGCTCTATGTTTCAGTTCTGTTGGCAGTTTTAAATTTTTCTTGTCTATTTGCTTGTTTGTTTTCTCTGTATCCCTCACACAAGTGAGATCATCCCGTATTTCTCTTTAGACATGGTATACTCTTGATAGCTTTGTGGGCCTAAGAAAAAGGAGGAAAGTTCAAGGTCCTAAAACCTCAGCTTGTGACCATTCATGAGCTGACCAAGGGTAGGGAAACTAGGCATAGGGCTACTTATTATGGACAAAATGCAGGCATGAACCCTGGCAAGGGTTCCCCTCTTTGTAAGGGCCACTTGGTGCTGATATGGGGTCCCCAAACCTAAATGCCTTCATCTTTTCTACACTGGAACCCCGAGTGCACAGCATATTCTCTCCTTCTGAACCACACTTCTCACTGTGATTGTGAAGTTGGGTTTTGAGGAATAACCCTCATTTGAGGAATGAGGGTTATTCCTCAAAACCCAACTTGAAACTTTTCTAGAATCAGAATGAAGGATTTAAGGTGCAAGGATTATCTTAACCCTGCCTGGGTCCCCAATCCTTTCTGTGATGTGTTCAGATAGTACATCCCTAACAATATTTATTGAGTGAACAGGACACCAAGCGTTTTCCTTTAGATTATCTGGGCCGCCTTTTGCACTTACCCCATTGTTCTCATGTTCCCCTAGCCTGGTACTAGAGGCCTACTGACTTCAGGAATCATGACTTATTTATCGCTCAAGTGTCAGATTCAAGTAGTCTCCCCTGGAAGAGGCATCTCGGTAAACATACTGGAACGTACTGGAAAACGTACTGAATGGTTACACCAACATACACCTGTTACAGCAATTGTGATCTTTGATGGATCAACAACAATATTCCTTAGGCTTGAACTTCTTTTCACCCTCACAAACTTAACTTAGATGAACAATACGTTTCTAACAAGCTCCTTACGGGGAATATTGGCTACTACTACAACTCAGAGATGATGTAACTAAGCCATATTTAGCATTTAATGTTAATGTCATCTTAACAAATGAGCTGATAAGACTTAGTTAAGACTAAAACAGCCTTAGTTTTCTGTGGAGCTATCAAAAATATATATGCTATTAGGAGAGAAGTCTTTCTAGTATTCATTCATTTATTCATCATACTTCCTTTTAAAATATTTTTCTTCAGTATTGTTTCCAGCACATATTAGGCATTCCACAAAAATCTGTCCAACAAGTAGAGGAATAAAATAAAGTTTGATTGCAAACTTTGATGAAACAAAATATGGCTAGTTGGTGCATCAGCTATGCCTATTAATTCCTTCACTAGATTTTAAATGCTAGATGCTTTCCATGTATCAATTCATTTAATTTTTGAAAGGACTGAGAGAGTGAATGCAGCTACAAACCTTAGTGGAAAGTAACGATACCAAGAAGTTAAAATACTTGTCCTTTCCTAGTAAGCAACAGCCAAGAGCTCAGCTCAGAGTCTAAGGACTTAGCCACTTCAATTCCTGCCTTTTTCCCCAAGTTGAACCTGTAGGCTGCATCTGTTGTGTTGTTTGCCGTAGTCATGGCTTCATGAGCTGCATGCCAAACCAGCAATCAGTGCATTTTCTCTGGTTGCATACTCAAGAAACAGGTTCTAAGGTTATCACATCTCTGCTCACTTCCCCGGGTTTACACACTTGCCCTCTTCCACGAGCAAGGCATTGGGCTGCTATTAAGGGGATTTGTTTTGTTCACACAGACTGCATGTTCTGAGTCTGGTCTTTGTCTGTTTCCTATTTTCTTTGGCTGGTTGGCCTCAGAGCAGAGAGATGATCTTACTCATTTCTATGTTTCCCCTCCCTTCCCCCACACCAAGCTCCACACTGAGTCTGATGATCTCGGAGGATAGTCACTCCCTCTTGATCCCAGACAATCTGAGCAACTCCCAAGATTTATGCTCAGGAAGAGATGCAAGGTCTGGGTAGTGCTTTTATTGTAATCGTACCAAAAAGTCACAGAAACTGTGAGACAGGCTTCAACTATGTTTATTATAGTGTCTGTTGCCTGAGAAATGCTGGCAAATGAATTGCAAATATAATCTGTTTTTAATTCAATATATATTTGAATACCCACTAGGTGCAAGGTACTAGACTGTATACCCAGTTTCTAGATGGCAGACTGTGAACTCAAGTCAATCTTACCTTATCTACTTTTCCATGCTCTGCTATTTGGTCTGGCAGATTAATACCAACACATGGGGTTCAATAGAGCTTACATTGGAAAATGATCAAGACTGGAAAATACATTTTTTTTCAAATATAGCAAACTTTGTAAACCATTGCTAATGCTCTCTCTTCCTAAAGACTTTCATAAAATAACTGGCCATCTACTAGGTTTTCATCATTCAGGACTCAGTCAGGGAAAGACCAACCATCTGAGTTCTTTTCAGGCACAGAGCATTTAACACTTGGTTACATGGGTGATAAAAGAGTTGAGGAACCAAATAAAGATGAGGAGACCCATAAAGTAGCAAAAACAGGAAGTCACAATCATCCCTTGGGAGTTCAGGGACAATGGGAAGAAATGATATGACTGGAGACTGAAGTCGAGTCTTCTAATGAGATCTAGAACCAGAGGGAGTTTGTCTGGTAAATGCATGAGCCACACAGGGATTGTAGGCACCCCTGGAGTTCCAGAGGAGACAAAGGTCTGGGTGAGGGAAATAATATCCTGACTTCTCTTTGAACCCTCTATACCTATCTCCATTGACTGAATCATCCCAGGAAGCCAGGGAAAGAAAGTTTGGAAATGGCCACACACACAAGAGGGAAAAGGACACACTGAAAGCAAGATACCTAACCCAGTCCCAGGATCAGACACTGAAAATTTAGTCAAAAGGAGACTTTCTGCTTTTAACTGAACAGGTCACCAAGCACAGAGAAACAAGTAGCTAGATGAAGTGCGAGAAGTGCTGGAACAAAATAAGAGAGCATAGAATTGAGACATCTGTAGAGAAGCCTTTCCAGTATGGCTGACTCTTGAATTCATATCTTGATAAGCAGACACTAGTCTTGTAAAGAAGAGGCAGGTGGATGCTCATGAACAAAGGTGTGTGGGTGAGAGAAAACAGGACATCACTGGGGAATTCCAAGTGGGTATTTTTTTTAATGTATTTGGGAGCTGTAGCTTTGAGAACACTAGAACACAAAGTGAGGCTAGGCCAGGTCATGAAAAACTGCACCAGATGAAGGATTTTGAATATGGCATCTTGCTAGCACAGACTTTCAATACATTTCTGCCCAATATGTTGTTTGTAAATGCATGCTCTTTCCTATTTAATTATTTTTGTTTATTTAATTGAAGTAGCATCACATTATTATGGAAAATTCCAAAATGTTTATGTTTCATAACCCACAAAGCATGGGTCTGCCCCTTGCTGCATGCTGTAAAGCAATACAGTTAGTCAAGGCTGACAGGAATCCTGTAGAACTCAACTCCACCAATGAATATAAGGCAAGTTCCACAGAAAAACAAGAAGAAAACATGTTGAATCACTAGGTAAGCCCACCCCACCATCAAAGGAACCCACTAGTCGATAAAAATCAACACAATGGATTCTATCCATTGTCTATCAGTGGTAAGACACTGCCAATGGAGGTAAGAGGTCCCTCCATCTTTTAATCACAGACCTCTAGATTAGGCATGCTTGAATTTGGGCAATGAGGGGAAGGAAGGTAGTACAGTGGGGGAGAGAGGCAAAGGAAGAAAAACTGGAGTTGAGAAGGGAAAAAGAAAGATGATGAAATGCTGAGCACATTAATGAACATTAACCCACTGTAACTGCTAGCAGGTTGATGTTCACTACTACAGGTGCACAAGGAAATAGAGATTTAACTGCATGCCATGAACTCTGACTTTGTATTGACCCAGTTTTGTCACCAACATATGACCTTATGTGTACATATTAAGGATGCCAGACAAAATGCCAACCAAATACTTTCAGCACCAATATTTTGATTGCTTAAATACTATGATGTTATTACTAGCACTGACTATACAAATCATAAATAATTCAACATTAGCAGAAAACAAGGAGGTAATATCTGTGACTTTAAAAATGAACATTGTAGGTCCAGCATGAATATTCAACCAGTCTGTGATTTTTAAGTTAGAGTTTGGTCTGACTTTCATTCCTTGCAGTACTGAAAAAAATGATAAGAAACTCTCTACTCTTGGAAAAGAGTTGTATATCAAGACATTGGGATAAAGCCAGGGTTTACAGAGTTAAAACAAAATGTATTATGACCAAGAGTCTTTCAAAATAACCACGAAGGGTCCTTCCCAAGATAAATACAACTTATATCCAAGATCCTCCTCATGTTTTTCTAAATGAGCAAAGTTCAGTAAAATCAAATTAATTTTCTATCCTTATATCATAACTTACTATCAAAGTTATATCAAAGTTTTCTATGTTTGGAAAGAATTCATCTATATTTGCTGTCTGGATGCTATCAACCAGTTCTACAAATGCACTGGGATGTATTTATTTGTTATATTTATTCTTTAAAGCCATGGAAATGGTTTACTACAACTAATATAAACAAATTTAGTTTTATCATATTCAGTGAATAAAAAAAATGAGACACAGACAAAAGTTTAGACTTTGGTATGGTCAACCCATTTTATATTCACTCCCTACCTAGTATAACTAAAATGGTTATTTAAAAATCAAAACCTCTTATTATGGTTAAGTTATATAATAAACACTTCTAGAAAATGCTGACATTGTTAACTTGGCAGAAATTGGTTATTACAAGATGTTCTGGGATGGCTGTTCTATAGCCACATGGATTGCTTTTATCAAGGCTTGAGTGTGAACGAGAAATGGCAGTGCCAAAGCTAGCCAAGTGGTAATCAACACCATAAATCACTTATGATTCATGAAACAACTATTGTATTTCAGGCATTATGATGAATAAATGGAAAATACTTATTAAATTTGGTCTTTGGGGAACATGGAGCCTGGTTGTTGAGATTAAATTAACATAGGTGAAATAATTAAATGATAATTCAAGAAAGCGTATCCTACCTGGGTGTTAAGTGGCATATTTCATACACTAATGAAGTATGAAATATGGTCACTGGTCACTTCCAACTATTTATTCAGGCTCCTTGTAGAGTCTGTAGAGCCATGCAAAAGGGGCTGTGGAGGTGAACCCCGTTCCTGGAACTCATGATCCAGTATGAAAAACAAGACATCAGCATGTACAACATAATGGGAAGTGTGGTGGATGCATATGCTTGGGGGTGGGAGGGAACAAAGGAGGGTTGCTTTGCTCAGTGTGGGTTCCATTAAAGTGCTCTTTGGAATAAAACCAAGACAGAATGGCTAGACAGCATGGTGATGCAGGAGTAGCCCAGCTCCTGTGATGAGTTTCCAAACCTAAGTGTGAATGAGTCAGTGAAAAGAGAGGGTTCTGGGAAATGGGTAAGAGCATATGAAAACTCACAAATGATTATAAGAGAGAAAGGGATAAGCATTGAGTGTGATGGGAAAGAAAAAGGTATGTATTAAGGGGAGGGGGAAGATGGAGAGGAAGGCGTGGAGGGGGCCCAGTGGACTAGGGTGGAGGATTATGGGTACCTTGGAGTGTGGATATGATGGCTAATATATATCTGAAGAGATGCGATCTTGAATCAAACCAATGTTACCCAATTAAAAATAAATAGATAAATCCAATATTTCCATATTTAAAAAAAAGGAGAAAGTGGCAAACTGAAATCAGTGATCTGAAATCTTCACTACTCTACCATAGAATAATAATTCTTTAACTACTGGATGGAACTTGGTCACGGTAACCAGTATGATATCAGTGGCAAGATGGCATGATCAAAGCTTCCAATATGATTAGATAATTGGTTCCTACCATGCCAGGAAAGGGAATGCATGTCTAGAGAACCAGGCCATCCAGGGCCCTACCAGAGCAGAGATCTTACAGTCTCCCCCAGACATGTGTGAGAAGCAATATTTTTTGTTGTATGCTACTAAGGATTTCCTTATGCAACTAAAGCTGACTAATATCAAGAACACTGAGCAATGCAATTTTATAAGAGCAAAGGGTGCACACACCACATAAAGCTGACTGGAAAATGGGAACTAGGATCTCACAAGCTATCTTACTGAGATGGAACTAAACTTGTACCTTTCTGGTAACAACACCCATGGCCCCACATAGGCACTGAAATCCAATGCAAAGGACATACTAATGTCTATTACACAGATCCTCCTATCAAAGGCTTCAAATGTTTTAAGCTAAAGAAATGATTGTTAGTTTTCATGATTGTTAGTTTTCAAAAAGAAGATAAAAATACCAGTGATAGCTTCTTGTTACTGTAATAGTCATAGTCTCCTCTACAGAGATGGGGTCTCATAATTTAATGGTAATTTAACCTAGTCAACTGCAAAATAATTTTATTTTATCTTATTTTGAGTTTCAGTAATAGTAACAAATATTAGTCTTCTACAAAAAAAAGGCATTTTTCCTAAAGGTTTTACTCTTTCAAGGTACTTAAATCTACTTCTTCTATTTCCCTCCAAAAAGCTACATCTGGCTTTTGAATAATTTAAAAGAAGTAGGAGAAGAAAACACCCATTTAAATGGCAAAAACAGGCAGATACTGAGTCAGCCAACTCTTCACAACTGCCCCAGTTTCCAGCATCCTAGAAGTCAGACTGTTTGGAAATCACTCAGATGAAAACATCACCCTGTTCAATCTCAAAGGCATTAGTTCAGTTTAGAAGAGTGTGATTAAATATATATTCAACAATTCTAATGCTCCTCCTTAAGTGTACAGCCTACTCTGTAGAAGTATGTATGAACTAATATGCCTAAATCAGTGATGTAAACCAAAATTGCCTCAGAAAAAAAATCAGTTCAAAATACAAATTGTAAAGCCTAATTTTTCTCTACATGACTTTGGTGTGGGTTTAGTGACTCCTTTCTAATAAAAGTAAAATGCCGTTCACAAACCAGACGAGCTTGTGCAGTTGAGATGGAGCAGACTCCATCTTGCCTTAATTGCCTCTGGCAAACTGGAGACAAAATCTAGCATTAAAATCTTCTCAAAATGTAATGGCACCTGCCCCTCCAAAAATACTTACCTAAAAAAATCTTCCTTAAAAAAATAGCCCACTTGTAAGCCATCCCCCTGCCCCCAATTACCTCTCAAAAATTAATATATTAACCAATTTTATTACCCCCTCACCATTTCCCTTCCTTTAAAACACATCCTAAATTGTACCTGCTTAAGCCACCTTTTTCCTTTGTCAAAAGCCTTTATAAAAAGTTGTAAAAGTCATTAAAGTTTGCTAAATAATGCAGGCTTTCATTCAGCCCCAGCCTCTATAGTTGTGTTCATCTCTCTCATCTGTCCTCTCTTATACCCTATGTCCAGCTCTCAACAAATAAATAGAACAGGTGGAAGTAAAAGCTTATAATTTAAACAGGCACCATGAACTTTTCCCTGATCAGTTCCTACATTACTGACTCTGAGGAAAGAACAGGGGCACTGAAAAAATATTCAATCCTCTCCGTAGAGAGGTCCATCTCACTCAGGCTAAAGGAGTGGAACAGTCAGGGAGGGCCTCAGACTCCTGCCTGAGTGAGGGCGCCATTTTGGAAGCAGGTTGGCTAGTTCCAGTCAGGACTTTAGGTGACTCTATCATTAGCTGAATCTTGATCACAATTTCATGAATGACCCTAACTACAAGCATCCAATTATAGCTCTCCTGAACTACTGATCCACACAACCAAGATCATGTATTTTTTTTTGTTTTAAACTACTAAATTTTAAACTAATTCATTAGCTAGTAATAGACCACTCAGAGAATTTCTCGCTGCAACCATCAAAATAAGATCACTTTTTAATAGAAAAAAAAAGTCCTACAAAACAATGAGAAAAAGAGAAACAACTCTCATTGCCAATGTCTTTACTTGATCTTAGTGAAAAGGCCAAGAAATAAATAAATAATAATAAATAAATAAAGGCCAAGTAATCTTAAGGTTACTACTGTACCTTAGGAATACACAACTTATCAAACCTTCAGAGAAGGTTGTTATTTAAAAAAGGCATCCAAATTGCACTTGAAAAAGGAGAAAATTCTCTTTGTTCCTCTGGAGCTCAACTCTCAGCAGATGAGGGGCAGGAGATAGGGCAGCATGCAAGGAAGAAGACAAACATGAATTTTAGCCGATTTTAAAAGTAATGAAAGGAGGACTTTTCATGCAATTGAAAATCAACTGTGATACAACCTCACAGGGAAGATCTAAATATGTAAGTGTTAGCTAGCAAGTTACAATGCAAGTACTTCAGCCCTCTCTCATTATCAAGTTAATCTGTCTCACAAGTTTTTTCCAGGCAAAAGCCAGGAGACAAGGATGCAAAACCTACCACTGTGGTATTCCTGGCTCACAACTGCTTAAATTTCGAATGTGTGACCAAACTTTGCTGCCAAATTTATCTTCAGTGCTGACAGTTCTTTTTAACCACAGAAATAGTGAATGTAAAGAGCTGCCCTCTTCCTCCCAGGCTTGAGTTCAGCTGAGACTCAGTTTTCTCTGAAAACACCTCAATCATGTTGAATCACAGTAAACCATGAGATGGCACATTCGAAGTCCACACCGTGTGTATGCAGCATTACCTGCCTGACAGCCACTGCCATCTCTGAACAGGTTTGGCATTGACTTTGGACAACCAGGGTGTGGCTAAATCCTTTTCTACTTGCTTTTGGGGCAGATCAGTGTGTTTCATTTTCTCATCTTCTCTACCCCTCCTTTTTCTATAACAAAATCCATCTTTTTCTTTCTGCTATTGATTCTTATTGTGTATTTCATAATCATAAATGTAACTCTGCAGTCCAGCTAGACTGGAAGGGGACAATGAAAATATGGAACACAAAGAACTATAGGGGGAGCATAAAGATTATCATCGATATTTTAAAAACTGGTTTACAATACTGTGTAGTTTCTGGAGCACAGGTTCATCCCTCTTCAAACTCGGGTAACCCCACTTCACCCACCACCACTCCATCAATAATCCTCCACCACTATCTACTGGCAAAATTCACCTTTTTTAAGTTAACCAAAGAACCTTAGGGCAGATAAAAATTGATACTTAAACCAATCTCTCTTTACATTTAGTTATGAGAAATTTCAGTCTTTTATGGAAAGCTTTAGGGGAGTAATTTCCCAACTTCAAAATTCAGTCAGCAATTTTATTTTCAAAGAACAATGTATGTTAATCTGGATAGTAAACAGAGGGGGAACTTAACCTAGCATGTAGCTCTTGAACAAAATCCTAAACTTCTCTCTTGCTTAAAGATGATATTCCAGCAACACTGATGGAGCTAGAAGGAATCATGCTAGCAGAAATAAGTCAGAAAGAAAAACAGAAAACTGGATGGTCTCACTTGTATGAGGGATAAAAGGAAAACAAGCAAACAAACAGACAAAAAAAATTTAAAACTAACTCTCAGCAAAATTGAAGCATGGAACATGAGAGGGGTGGGTGAGGAAGAAGGAAGCCAGAGTAGAAGGGGCACAAAAGACTAAGATGATGACTCATGGGTGATAAAGTGGTGGGAGAACTCTGGGGTAGATGATGATGTAAAATAAAACAAAAATTAAATTAAATTAAAATTTAAAAATAAATAAATTTAAAAATTATATTCCAACATGATCGTTTTAGTTTGACTAATAATAATAAAATAATGCTAGAGCTTGAAGCACCCAAAATATTTGATCCCACAGAGTAGATGCAAAGAACTAAAGACATTTACAGAAAGCAATGGGTTTCTTCAGAGAAAGTCATTTGGATAATATTTCCCCAGTTATTTCCTCTCAACTTTTTCTGGACACTGGATGGAAAAAGATATTGCTACCATTAACCAGTAGGAGCAGGGGGTCTGCATTTTGAGGGTTCTTGGAATCAGGGTCTTGTAGGACAAAGAAATAAATGGAAAATGAAGAGACCTGTTGATCAAGGGATATGTGCCTGAAAAAGGAAGAGTAGGTAATTTATACTTAGCTGCCAAACATTTATAATGTTTTTCTTTTAGCAGTGTTTCACTGTGAACACAACAAGTGCAAAAAAGACATATGTATAATGACATCCTGAGGTAGAAGTTATTTTTAGGATCCTGTTTAAAATCCATATTCAGGCCCTCAAAATCGCTTATGTTACTACTCTGTCTCCCTTCTTTTCTTGCATTGTTATTCTTCACTCATCAAGTTCCAGTGACACTTTCCTTTTCTCTCTTCTTCAAAGTCACAGATCTCAAAGGCTCAGCACCAACCCTGGCAGACATTCTTGATATCTGTATGGGAATTTGGGGTTGCTTAAACCCCAAATGATTAAAGCTTGGTTCTCAAGAGGTAGGGTCACAGAGACATATACTGGACAATGAAGAATGAACCAGTCTCCTGCAGCTTTTTCATGTAGCCTACCAAACATTCCTCCCAGTGAAAAATCTGCTTAACCAAGCCTAGACTCATTCTTTATTTAAGCTATCAATACCAAACTCTTTGGATTGCCAGTTCCCAGATAGCAGTTTGATTTTTTCCAAATATAAGGTAAAAACGGTTGCTAACTTTAGAAAATCACCTCACTGATGACAGGATCTCTTGTAATCCAGTCATGTGAGGCTTTACTCCTAGAAACATGTATAGAAATGCACCACCAGGCAATTTCCTTTTTGTGTGAGTAATTACACAAACCTTGAATTACTCAGAGTAATTATACAAACCTTGATGGAACAGCCTAGCACACATCTAGGTTAGATGGTGTAATCTGCAGAGACTACTGTTGTATGTGTGGTTTCCTTGGTTAGACCAAAACATGGGAAGAAATAAATGACTATATTTCAATCATTGATAAAATGCAACTCTATCAGCCTGTATTTTCAACTCTTGCAGTCTAAGGCATTCTTAAATATAAGTACATTTTGACATCTTCATTATATTTCCCATGTAGTCATGCTGAAGATTCACATATCAGAATAAATCACTTGACTATAAATTAATTTCCTTTTACTTCTTTATATTATACCAGAGGGCATTCTAATTTTCAAAAATCATGTATAAATTTGGTTATAGGTATTATGTATGAATTTCATCTTAGAACTGTAAAAGTGATGTCACAAATTATTTGTTATTAAGAAGGAAACAATATGTTAGCTATGGTTGAGAGTAGTGCTTTGAAAGTTTCCCATCTCAGGACCTTTGCACATGCTGCTATTTTCTCTACCTAGATCTTTCCATCCCTGTTAAAGCATCACTAACAGTACAGATTAAGTGGAGTACTCTTTTTCACTTTCATATTGCCTCAAGTATTTTTTCATAGTAACTATAATTATATTAATGTCAGATTACTCATCTTTTTTTTCAGTTTAGTATCTGTCACCAAATACTGGATGGGAAGGCTGGAAGTGTCTGCCTGTTGACCACTATGTTGCTAATTCCCAGCACCACACCTGACATGCAGGACATGTTCAGTAAGTGCTGGCTGGATGAATGAAAGAAAACCTAGAAAGATGGAGCTGTAAGACTAAGCAATCAGGATTACATAACTGAAAAGTGACAAAGTTGGGTTCCATTTTGGATGAGTGATGCCCAAAACCATATACTCTCCATTCTGTCATGCTTCCCTTCCCTACAGCAGCATCTCACATACAGTGGTGAAATGGTCATGCTTCTAACACCACAGAAGTAAAACCATACATAATGGCCTTATTCTAGGTTTCTCCGTTCTATAGCTCAGAGTACACTCTAATTCTCCTTCTTGAGTTCTTTTATGCAGCCTGGGTACATGCAAGCCTCCTAGAGGAATTGTCAAGAGCAAAAATAACCAAGGAAAGTGTTTTTATCATGTTCATATTTACTTAGCAGATTCAGGAGCTTTACCTCAAAGTTGGTCATTTGCTGCGCTATGAATGCCTTAGGCTTCTCCAGATACATCAGGGGTACTCCCGAGCTGGTAGATTGCACAACCACAAGCTGTTGTTCAGTCCAGCAGTCATACAGTCTGTTTGGAGTTATTAGGAGCCATCATAATAACTGGCCCTGCACATCTCTGACCTCCCCTTTGGGAACACTCTCTGCTCTTCCCACCCTCTCACACACACTAAGCAATGGATTCAAAGGCGGCAACAGTGGAGCAAGCACAGATATTCTGGGTACAGTGGAGCAAGCACAGATATACTATAATCACACAGATCTGGACTCAAACCTTGTCCCTTATCATTCATTGCAGGACCTTGAACAATTAACCATCTAGAAGAGGCTTCATTTTTCCACCTCAAGATGGAACAAATGCTGAATTTACATGATTTTTATGAGTATGGATAAAGTACTAAGCAACAATTAATTCCTATTTAATAAATACTGGCACCTTTTCTTATCAATCAGTGATATTTTCATCTAAGACCTGACATTATTTGCTTTCTACACAAGTCACTCAGCATTTATCATCTTCCAATTCATACATTCATGAATGCTTGATATTCCTTTCTGACCCAAACCACATCTTCTATTTTACCCACATGAGATAGTAGGCATGCATGTAGGATAGAGCACAACAATTAGCAGATGCACTTGGGTCCTAGTAAGAGAAAGCCATAAATTACAGTATTATCTCATATACTGTCAAGCCAAAAACATTACATAAACCCAGCACTTAATAAATATTTGCTGATTTATTGTACATAGTAAACTAGATATGAATTCCAGCTGTTAAGTTATACAAGCTACACAAGAAAATCTTTAGTTGTGCAGTTCCTCTGATTCAGTGTTTTGTTTTGTTTCATTTTTTCAGAAATGTATGGAAATGAAGGAGCTGCATGAAAACTGAAATCAAGTATCTTTTCAAGTAAATAAAGAAATTTGATTTGGTACAACCCAGTCAAAAAATGGGCAGAAGAAATAAAAGGACACTTCTCCAAAAGATAAAGGCAAATGGCCAACAGGTATATGAAAAAATATTCAATCTTATTAAGTATTAGGGAAATGCAAATCAAAACAATATAAGATAGGACTTTACTCCACTAAGAATGGATCACATTTTCTAAAAAAGTGGAAACAACAAATACTGGAGAGGATTTGGAAATAAAGGAAACCTCTTATATTGATGGTGGGATTTTAAACTGGTCCAACCACTATCGGAAAGTCATGTGGGGTACCTCAGAACACTAAAAATGGATCTACCATATCATCCAGCAATTCCATTCCTAGGATTTTACCCAAAGGACACAAAAACACTAATTTGAAAGGAAACCTGCACTCCTATATTTTCTGCAGCACTATTTACAATAGCCAAGATATGGAAACAACCCAAATGCCCCCAAATACACGAATGGATCAAAAAGCTATGGTTATTTTCACAGTGGAATGTTACCCAACCATCAAAAAAGACAAACCCATATCATTTGCAGCAACATGAATGAAGTTGGAAGGGATTATGCTAGCAGAAATTCATCAGAAGGAAAAAGATAAATACCAGATGGCCTCACTTATATATGGAATGGAGAGAAACCAAACAAAAGGTCAAGAAAAAGTCAAAACCAGCAAGCTGATCATAGAATACAGCAAAGGAGGGGGTGGTCAAACAAAGGCGGCATGAACACAAGGTAATATGGTGATGGGTCATGGATGATATGGAGAACTATGGAGACTACAATGAAGTAAGAAAAACATTAATCAGTAAAACAAAATAATATAAATTAATGGGAATGGCTATGTGGCAATAAGACTACTTACATTGAAAATTTTAAATAAAGAATTTTGATTTGGTGAACTATAGACCAGCAAATTTGCTGTTGATTGTTAATATATGATTCCAGATATCAGTATAATGAAAATTTCTATAAGCAGAATAAGAAAATAAATTAATTACTCATTGGGGAATGATGTGCTGATATCAGAATGAGAATTAGAACTTCAGTCAAGAGGTTGCAGAGATAATCACACAAGGATGTGACTGGAGAGTTGGGCAAGATCAGAAAGTGTGTAATTGTCATGGTTTGGGTGGGAGGCAAACAGTATTTAGAGCCAATTCAACCACTTTGATGAATTCTAGAAGGCAGGATAAAAATATCCATTGTAGGCTTTCTTGGGGGAGAGGTAACCAAATCATGGCTCATGGGGAAACAGCTTTGCTTTGACATGGGTTAACAGTGTGGTATCAGTGGCAAGAAAGAGCAAGCTATAGATTCGAAATGAAATGTTACGTAAACGGACGCTCTTCAGTTCTGGGTGCCACTAATCAGCCAAGTGTAATCTGGAGTTCTAGCTTTAATGGAAAACATGGATCATGTGAGAGTCAAGATTCCATTAAGTCTTTAGACTTAGTTTTTCTGTAGATTACAATCTGTTTGAAAAGATGGCTAAAAGACTGTTCCATGCAAGCTTAGGCTAAAGGTTCCATTTGCGTTAAAGAAGAGAAAGAGTTAATGAGGAGAAAGGGTGACAATAAGATCAAACAAAAATGATGTAATGGAAAAATCTACTATACATTATTAAATGGAGCGAAAATCTACCATTTCTCTTCTGTTCTGTAAAAATGAATATTCTTTGACTGTTTCTTGGATAATGTTGGGGTTGGTCAATGATCTCACACTAGAATAGATCAAGCTGAGGTCATGAAATCCAAGACTGTTCCTCAGCTTTTTAAGAGAAACAGAAAACAGCACTATGGATGCAGTGGTGGTGGGAGTGGCTGGTCAGAAGCACCTGAAAAATGGGATCCCAAGGTTTTGAATCCCACAGAGAGCTGTAAACAATATGACTGCAACAACAGCAAATGAAAAGAAGTCATGCTGCATGGAAACGCAGATGCACACTGCATTATGATGACAAATGTATTTCTTACTCACATCATCTTTAAATAATTTGAAAAGCTACAACAGAGAAATCTGCAAAGTCAATGGAATCACAACAGAAAGGGAGGCTCAACAGAAAAGGAGGTTCATATAAGTATTATGCCAGAGAGTTCAACAGTGATATTCCTTTTAATAATGAAAGGATTATGGCTCATCATTTGCCTAATTATTATGCAAAATACAAAAACGAAGTACATGATGCAAAGTAATACTTTTTTTTACTCATTAAAATGTAGTGTCCTTTCAAAATTACTTTGTAGAGCATAGCAATAATCATGTTCTGTACAGAAAAATAACCCCCATGATTTCTTGTTCAGTTTTGAGTCCTGATAGCAACTGCCTTGTGCTTCTTTGGGAGTCAATATTTTCATGTGCTCCACTTGGTATAAGAAGAAGAAATAAGGAAAATAGACAACTGAAATTTCCTTAGTTTTAAATTTCTATTATTTTGGCTTGTGAAAAGACAGACATTTTACTCTCAGTGTTTGCTGGATATTTGTGCCATAAGGCTAAGAACAATCAATCATCATCCCTTCCCTGTGTAGCAACGAATCCCAGCCGCAACAGAAATTCTTTGCTAGGAATGAAACGTCCTTGGATGTTGACCACTAAACTCCAAACTTAACCCCCAAACCATTCCCCTCAACTGGTGACCAACTAGTGTCACCTTCAACCCTCATGCTCAGAGGACACGTCTCACTTTCTGTCTCATTGTTAGACCCACGTATTTGGGATATATGGTATTTTGTGTGTCCACTGTACACTGCACAGACATGTAAATATACACATGAATATAGATGTAGATGGCAAAAAAATTATATCATCAAAATTCCTATTTCCAAGGTTTGTCCAGGTCATCGCTTAGAAACTTCTGGGTGACTTCCCCCTGATCTAATCATTCTAGTGGTCTTGCAGAGCGGGAAAGACTCACTCTGGCAGGAACAAGGACAGAACTTCCAAAAAGAACACAGACAACTTGTGACTTGCTGAGAGTGACTCAGGCACTGGCTCTGTGCTCCCAGAGTCACACAGCATATCCATCGCCACATCATTACAGTGCGTCCTGATGATGGGTCTTTAATGCATGCCAAAGGGGTCGTGTTCCTCTTTACCTCTGCTGACTGTGCACTCTGGCACAGGGAAGCCTTCAGAAAGGAAAATCAGGGCTGGGTCATATCCAAACAACAACTATCTAGTGAGTGCCTGTTAGGTGCAAAGCAATCCACCTGGTCCTTGCTCTCATCTCTCTAGCTGGTCATTAGGGCCTGATGGATGCTAAAATGGTGGGAGAGACAGTCAGAGTTGACCAATAAAAGTTTTCTGCATGAGATAGGGGTTAAATTGAGCCTAGCCTAGGATGAAGGTGCATGAGAGACAAAGAAAGGCAAGGACATTTCCCAAAGGGAATGAACAGCATGTACATGCTGTGTAGGCAGAAATGTAATGAACTGTTTGTGTGGATCAAGGATGGATATGATCATATCATTTCATTCATATGTAGGACATAAACACACAAGAGCAAATGAATGAATCAAATAGAACAAACGCACGCTTTAAGGCTGTAATATCACATTAGTAGTTACCAGAGAGGCAGGAGGGAAGGTTAATGGTTAATTAGCTAATTAAATAATTAACTAATGAATTGGGCTGTTTGTGAACATAATGTACTTTATGCAGATGTTGATATATAATGATGCATACCTGAAGCCTATGTAATGTGATAAACCAGTTACTTCAATAAAATTTTTTGAAAGAATAAACCTGAAATACAATCTTTGTAATCTCCATGTTATACCCCAAAGCTTATGCAAACAATATATCCTAACCATCTCACAAAAGTAAGATGACTCACAGAGAAGATAGAAAATAGGTAAGTTACCCTCCACTCTGTTTTATATTTGTATCTCAGCAAGTGTTTTCATCAGTTGTCTGTTCCCACTACATTCTTTGTGATTACTGTTCTGGAGCAGGAGATCATAGTCAAATAGAGAATTGAGTGAAATTCAATCAAAGAGTCTTGTTATTTTACACAATGCTGCTAAGACCTATAAAAAGTAGAAGAAAAGACTAACTATGGATTCTATTTAGAAAAATAAAACTTTAGTAGGTAGGTAAAACATTGAAAACACTGAAAATTTTAAATAAAACACTGCCTCATATTATAGGAGGAAGGAACACAAAATATTTTATAGCTGGTATGATATAAAAAAGGCACATGTGAATAATAAGTTGATATAATTCGTAATTCATATCAGGCTGAGACTGTTGCTCAGTATGGGCACTGTACCAAAAAAATGAGACTGGCCCTAGAAAGTGAGCTCTTTGCTTGCTATGACAGTGTATGATGTCCGATGTGCCCAGAGGAGAACATCACTTTCTAATTATTCTTCTTCTTCTTCCTTTTTTTTTTTTTTTTTTTGAGACTAGGTCTCACTATTTTTTTGCCTGTGGAACCGCAGGCTCACGTTGCCTGGGGTACCACAGACTCAAGAAATCCCCAGCCTCAGCTTCCCAGGTAGGTGGGATTACAGGCACACACCACCATGACCAGCTATATTTTTTTGGAACTAGGTCTCCACTGCGTTGCCCTGGGTGAAACTTGAACCACGATCCCTGGTCCCCGCCACGGTTTCCTAGGCTGCCGCTTACAGGCATGTGCACTTTCTAATTCTTCTACCTGGAAGGGTTAGATTTCCTTAATTCATTCATCTAGAGGAAACTTTTTTCTTTCATTAGCTTAAAAGTCTCCTAGAGGAAGGTTAGGGTTATCATTCTCTTTTTTCATACAGAGTATGATTCTTGATAAAGAATCTGTAGATAGCTTTGTAATTGTCTCCGTCTTGGAGAGAGGTAAATGAGAATTTGAAGAAGAGATGGGGTAGAATTAACCCAAATCCATTGTCATGGACTTCATACCGCTTTTATAAAAGAGCACTGTGATGTTCATCTTAGGGGTATCCCAGTGAAAGGAGTGTCCCAGCTTACCTCGTTCTCCTGGAGTTCCTGGCACACCTGCATTTCCTGGGAAGCCTGGAATACCTTGAGGTCCTTGTTCACCAGGGGTTCCAGGCGAGCCTGGTCTCCCAGGCTCCCCAGGAGGCCCTTGGATGGTCCGGACTGATGTAGAGTGGCTGGGAATCTGGTTGAGGATGGCTGTGTATCTGGCCATATGACCTGAGATGTGAAGGACAAAGAAACAATCAACTGTCACCCAAAGAAAGGAAGAATGGGGGATATCATTTGTCACAGTCCCCAGCAATTCTACTAGACACCCACAAAGGAAACCCCCCCCCCTGAAATATGTTAAGCTCCAACTTAAAACTTATTACATTTTACTTTGGATGTATTAACAGCTGGATTCTATTCATGTTGCAACTCATATATTTGGAATTCCACAGTTCTCAATAGCATCTCAGTAAACATCAAGAGCAGAAGTCATAAATTTTATCTTCACCACCAACATTTATCTAACTTCTAAACCTTTACCCAGCTGCCTTTTCTCTCCAGCAATTCACCCCCCCCCCAAGTTGTCTTTTTTCCAACCCACAGAGCCTGCTCCACCCTCTTCCTCACAAATCCCCAGACAAGAGCTCTGTTTCAACTCCCCTCCTTGCCAAGTCTTTTTGCAGGAAACCTTACTTGGGCTTTCACAGAAACTCCCACTGATTTTATTGTTGTTTTTTTTTTAATCTAGTGCTCCTTCACATAATCCCTCAACTCAGTCATGCATAGAAGAATGCATTTTAATCATTGGAAATATAGATTGATAAAGTACTTGATACTACAAAGACCCTTTTTCTAGCACCATCAGATGTGATTTTCCTACGGAGGTGGATTTTCTAGATGACTTGCCCCTCTTCAAACACTCCAACCTCAATACAGAACAGTAAGCATCTTTAGAGGAAGTCTGCTTACGATACATTCGATGCATTCTTAGGCACAGGACCATGATGTGAGGATGATGGGCTTCCTGGAACTCAGGAATCCTCAGGAGGTGTGTCCTGGGTGGGGCAGACATTTCTGCATCTATTCTTTCAGCTTCCTGCTTTGACTTGGGCTGTCTTTCCTCACTTCTCAAGCTGTCAACACTTTGGCCTCACACAGATTTCCCTGTAACCCTTCCTGACATAAGTCTTGTGATTCGCTCTGCACTAAAAAGCCAGATAAGTAAATGTCTAAGGGAGTGCATGCTCACTGATACATTAAGTTCTGAGAGGGAGCCTGAGGTACATAATAAGGAGCCCAGAGAAGCCTGGCATGGAATGGGGAAGGTGGTGGAGAGAGTAGCAGAACAGCCTTGGACAGATCAGGCCCTGTTAGGGAAGCCACACACAATCTCCTCTCAGTCCTGCTCTGGCAGCTGCGCTGACAGATAGGCAGGGCCTCCCAAGCTTCAGACCTGTTTCAGCTTTCTTGTGTAATCCTCTGTGGGTCTCCATTCCCTAGAAGTCTCTTACAAGCATTCCTAAGGATTCCTGAGGGGAAGACTGCATTTTCAGGGCATGTTTTAAATTAATAATCCCATTTTTATGTAAGATTTTTACCCTACAGCAAAGTCTTTCCCATACACTGAAGTCTTTCCCGTATTGTCATCAACAAACCATATTATGATTTAACTCATAGATTTCCCAAAATAAATACCCACTCATTTACTTTGTACCCTTGGAATGAGAAACATACAAAACAATCCAAGATAGGTTAACTTTAAATGTGTTTCTACACAAAAGTTTTTCAGGACTTCCTTTTATTGTCTATGATGTTTAAAAATATTCATTTGATATTCATCTTGAATAGTTTCATTTAAATATTAAACTGTCTCATACACATATGCAGTATGGGCCATACCACATATAATTAAATATAATTCAAATATAAGGAGTATTACTACCATGTCTGATGATACAGCTTTGCACTGATATTGCCCTGAGACTTTTGTCTTAATAATTCTCAAGCCC